>JAHBMJ010002888.1:0-14731 GCA_018398765.1 Chromera velia
AGGACCTTGAATGGACGGATGCATAGAGCCGCGCATGCGTGAGATAACAAACGACCACAGCCCTGACTGCGTAAACACACCAGGACTTGCATGCTTAATGTCTTTGGTGTTCGTCTTGACGGCACTCAACCAACGAAAGCGAACGGTGCACCACTCAAACACAACAGACTCAGAACGAGAAACAGCAAAAGCAAAAATACCAAAACGACCGTGAGGACGGATGGATTTGACTCGTTCAGTGGGAGAAAACACGACAGGGTCACCGGGCATGAGAGAAATGTCTAGCACTTTACCCGTTGAGAGGCGCAAAGGAGACGCCTTCCGGTAGGTAGCAGTGCGGTTATATGCCCATTCAACACAAAGGCAGAGAAGAGGAACAAAACGCAAAGGAAGACCCCAAGTTGCAACAAGAGAAGCCATACCAGAACGCAAAACTGTCCACCACTTCTCCATTGAACCGCGAGAAGAGTGAGAAGCAAACGGACGAACGACCGTGCCCACGCGATCTAGAACCGCACGGACATCTCCCTCAACAATTCCCTTTTCGTTATCACAGCAAAGAAGCTTGAAGGCACCGTGAGTGAGATTCCACTCATTCACGAAGGGAAGCAAGTCCTTGCCTGCCCGAGAAGGAGACGGACGGCACTGCACAACCCCCGAACGGAGATCGACAAGAGCAAAGAAAATCAACCTGCCATATGGAGTTGAACCATATACAGGGTCCAAATCTGAGAGAAACATCAGATCCGTCCATCCTTCTTCTAAAAAGGAACGAGGAAAGGAAGACTTGGGATCGGAAGGATCACAAGAGCGGAAAGACTTGTTTACAGCATGAACTCGATCACACGAGACGCACCAGGGAAGAACAGAAAGAAGCTTTCTTTTTGGAATGGAAAGAAACTGAGTGTTGCCCTGCTCCTTCCATGTGTCAATCAAACGAGAAAGAGAGGGATGGATGTGTCTGTAATGCTGCATGAGGATAGAGTTTCGTACAGACACAGGCACACGAGTTGCGTCAAGTAGAAACGGACCAGAGGTGTCCGGGCCTTGACGTGTGCGCGCAGCAGCAGCACGATCAATGTGAGAAGGGACCTGTATGAATGTGAGAAGAGAGAGTCAAAAAGAACAAAGTGAATGCAGCGGTAATTCTATTCAGACGAGGTCCTGCCTTTCTCTATTCGCTCCAGCCCTTACATGTATTCACCCCACCACCCATTGCTGGCTCCGTTGTGGTTCAAAGGGTATTCACAAATCGGCTGACTTGGCATTCAGAGAAAGCACAGAAGTTACGGCACTCGAAGTCCCCTCAGTTCTATTCAGAACCCACTGACCTTTTGCGCAAGAACGGAAGTCGTGAAAGGAAAGTCTGCGCTCAGAGAAGCGCTCGTGAGCTTGGCCTTCACGATGTCTCTGTTGGAAGTCACGATTGCCGCATACCCAGACAAGCGACAGATCTGTGGAGTCGACAAGAGCACGTGCTTGGCCCCGGGGTGGTCAGTAAGATTCCCCACGAGACGAACCACGGACTCATGACCCGCAGTCAGTAGAATCCGAACCTCGATGATCGCTCTCTCGTTGCAGATCACGCCCCCCCCCTCTCTTGCCCCAAAGGCCTCCATGTACACGGACCGATGAGGCCATTGGTACACAATGCACTCAGAAACCTCTGAGAGAGGAAAGAGAGAGAAGGAACACTCGGTGTCTATGTAGAGCTTGATGCCGTTGTTGGTGTTCAGGCGGAAAGCAACCTCCTCTCCAGAATCCTCGGAGAGAACGAAGGCCATCCGCGCGCGTTCGTATGAGGTGTCGAACCCATCCGAGTCTCTCTCACCGAGTTCGATGCAGTGAGAGAACCTGGCGATGAACTCCTCTTTGTCGAAGTCAGCAGCCTGTGAATCCTCAACAGTCCCGTCCTCGTCCTCCTCTTCTTCGTCATCCTCAGTATCTCCATCTCCTGCGTGTGCACGTCGGACACGCTGCTGTGAGTGCTTCTTCTTCTCGCCCTTCTTGTTCTTCTTCCCCCCAGTCATCTTCAGGTAGGTATCCGCAACGGCTTCAGCAAAGCGAGCAGAAGAGAAAGACTTCCCCCCCTTATGCTGCTGAGAACCAGAGCCACCAGAGGAAGAAGAGGAGCTCATCTGCCCCCTGCCCCTCTGACGGTCTCCTTGGAATCCTGCCCAATACCTTCCCTTCTTCTTGTCCTTATTGATCTGCCATCCCCTGTACTTCTTGGAAAAGTTCTCCAACTTGTAGACGGTCTCCTCCGACACCTGGTGGAGGTTCAACTGGGTAGTGTCGAGCAGACAGGCCGTCTCCGCAATGGCTGCCTCCAGTCCATTGGGTATGGAGATGTTCGGGGAGGTTGGCACGGTGAAGGTCTTTGTGGTGGTCCCGTTGGAGACAGAGAGCATACCGAAGGTCACAGAGGGAATCCAGACGTTCCGGTTGATCCGATCCACAGAATCGAACCTGCCCAGAATGTTTGCAATGAACTCCTTCTGGAAGGTGAAAGAGGATCTCACCGGCCTATCCTTCCCGTCTACCTGTTTGGTGCCCCAGGACGCAGCAAGCTTCCGGATGTCATCAGGAATACACTTCCAGAAGCGGATACCAAGAAGTCTGTCAGAAAACTTCAGGCCCACCCTGTCCAAGGAAGCGACATCGTTGATGGCAGAGAAGGCGTTCATCGACTCGCGAAGAGACAATTTTGAAAGAGTTCTTTGACGTAAAGACAAAAAGAAACCAGAGGGCATCAGCCAGAAGCTCATACTCTCGGTCTCCATCGATCTTCTTGTCAATGCTCTCAATGACATCCACGTAAGTTTCAGTCGCCCACTTTCTCATCTTGGTGAGGTGCGCTTCATCAGTATCTCCGGACGCCTTTGCAGGAGCTCGCTTGGTGGCATCGGCAAGTATCTTCTCGACAACTGAATACAAAGCACTGTCTACGTCAAGAAAGAGAATATAAAGTGATGGTCCGATGTTTGACAAACCGGACAGGGAAGCAATGGAGTTCACCCACAGTCTGAGAACTTTGGCATACGACTGTATGCTTTTGTAGTCAGTCCGTGAAGGTGGCCTCTTGGAGGTCCAGGTGATCTTGACCTCCTTAGCAGACATCTCTACGTATTCAGGAAGCGAAGGGAAAGGAATGACTGGAGCTTGGATGAGAGCTTACTGTTAACCGCAGAATAAACTAAGTAGCTCAGTAATGGGCAGAGATTATGATCAGAAGAAGTGTCAGTCCTCAGTCAATCACACAGAACAGATGAATCAAATGAATCCTGTGAAAAACTCAATCGCATGGAAAATAAATCGCTCGAAATGCGCACATGCATGGATCAACCCGCGCGATTATTCGACCCGCGGCGAATAATCGTCCCGCGCACAAGATGCGCACAGGAGGCCCCAGTCCGGCCTAAAGCGCGGCGCGGCACGGCGGCAGTACCCCGATCTTCAACTGACTTACTACTCAGCTTCAGTCTTAGCTTTCAGACCGCTTCAGACTTAGTTAATATTATTATAACTCTTGTACGTTTGGCTGATAGACTGTCTATCGCTTTAATATGTAAACAAACTGTTTGTTGGTTAAACTCCTTTGAGAATGCATGCAAGGGCACATATATAAATATACATAAGGGCCTTTCATCCCCTTCCTTCCCTCAACCCCCACCTCAGGCAGGAAGTTGAACACTGCCAGGAACAAGCACGTCATAGTGATCAAATCTCAGCTAATCTGTAAACTAAAATTTTTGAAATAAAAAATATATATATCTTTGTTTAAAACATTTATTTTTTTTGTACATATTTTTTTTATTTTTATATCATTTCCAAAAAAGTTTTTTTTTTGAGTGCCAAAAAAGCTAAACAAGAAAAATATTTCGTTTTTTTGTATAATATATAATTTTCAGCTTCCCTAACGTCTTCATTTTCCAGGTACCCCTCAAAAAATTACGAAAAAACTGAATATTATACAAACCATTTTTAGCCTCATTTTATTTATTCGAATAATATTTATTTATATTGTCTCACGTCTAGATCCTATCCTACTATATAATTTTTAAAACGCTCCATCTGCAATCCATCTGCATGTAGGTGTTTGAGCGACCTCTCGACGGTGCAAGTTGAGGCTCAGCAGTGGACCACGAGGCAACCCAGAACATAAATCCTATCCTATCCTATCCTATCCTAAAACTCAAGAGAAAAAGGCTTAAGATCAGATTCTAGCCACACAGATTATCAGCTGCGTGCATGCTGACACATATGGAGGAACAAGAAGCTGTTGTTTCATTGATATTGGAGGAAATCCCTTTCTTTTCTGTGTTCCTGAAGCCTCATTTTTATGTGCCCACGTGTTTGTTGGTGATACAAGAGAAGAACGATTTTCTCTAGTTTCACTTGACAGCTTGTCAGAGAACTGGAAGAGTATTTTGCACGCCAAAGAGACCAGCAGCACCTTTGCTAAGATACATACACGCTGCATGTGCGCACTCGAGCAAGTTGAAGAAGAGGGTGTTGCGTGGTCATTTTCTGCATGCAATGATGTATTATGTTGGTCCAAGGGAACTGCTTGAGTACACTATGAGAGATCTGATCGATGAGCTCGGCAGATTTGGATACTCGCGCAAAGTGTGCTTAAGCAGTGCAAAGGATGTCTTCTATATGTTGTTTCGTCTTCCTTTGCCTGTTGCATGATGATGATGATGATGATGATGTATAGGGTTAAAGCCGGTGAGCCGTATAGACTCTGGCTAACCTAAAGCGTCATACATAGAGTTAAACTTTCGACTTAGGCCCCACTGGGGTAAATTGAATCGATGGGAGCCTGACCGGGGTGAGGAGGCGGATGGAAGTGGAGGGTGGCTCCACCTCTAAGCAAACAGGCTTTTACTTCATCTGGTAGTTCTCTTACAGACTAAGTTACAACACGCTCTCTATTCTACCCTTGAGACGATCGAGGACTGCCTGCATTTCGCCCAGAAGAGGGTCCCCATGACCGATCAAGGCGCCAGAACAGCACTGGTACGCCCAAGCGGAGGGGGAAACGAGAAGGAAAAGGAAAAAACAAGTACCTCAGGGAGAACAGAAAGGACGGAGATGGACTCCTCTGTTTCTGTGTTTTTTTTTTCCCCCAAAGGTCATGGGCCAGTGAGATTCCTTCTGTCAGTTCATGTTAGTTAGAGGTCTGTCAGATGACCTCTAAAGAAAATCACCCGAGGCGGAACGGAAGGAGACGGAGTGAGAAAAAGATCAGAACTCCCAATCTCCTTTGATTCCCTATCTTTTCTGCCAAAGACGTACAAGCAAAGGTTTCTTTCTCAGTTTAGTTCCTACAGTTCGGTCAGTTTAGTCAGTTCGGTCGGTTCATCCCTGAGGCACGACTTGTTTTCCAGGGGAGTGAAATTGCGAGTAGTAAGTATGATAAAGAAATTCAAAAAAGGGAGAAAAAGGGAGAAAAAGAATGGAGAAGCCATACGTAGCATGCACCCTGCTCCCAGACCCGCTTGTGAACTGTACGAGCATGAGCGCCCCGTGTGCCCCCCCGTACCCGTGCAGGCTCGAGCCCGTCACCTCCCACCGCCTCCTACACTCACACGAGGGGTGCCATCCGAGCCCCACAGCCTGGGCCTCTTGCGGTTGTCCGTCTCATGTTTCCTCCCCATATACTTTTCGCTCACCCCCCGATTGATTCCATTCCACTCTTGTTTGTTCATCAATCAATCAATCAATCAATTGGATAACATACACTCGGACTGACATAACGAAATATTCCCCTCAAAAATAAGTATGGTCGTCAAGAGTGAACAACGACGGGGAAAGAGTGAGAGGAAGTGAGGGAAAAGGAAGAAAGAAAGAAAGAAAGAAAGAAAGAAAGAAGGATAGACTAAGGGAACACACACAGCTACTTACGAAGGCAATTGGAGATCGCCCATGCATACATGATTGGAAGCTGTTGGTGTCGCCAGGCCGTGTTGGCCCGGTGACGCCAACAGCTTCTCGTTCCTCCATGTGTGTCAGCATACACTGCGTGCATGCTGCCACACACTGCATCACAGTGACTCAAAGCTGTTGGCGTCATGTGTGTGTCTCTTTTTGCGGTCAAACGCATGCATGTATACGTAAGCGAAAATAATTTGCGTGCGCGCGCGTGCAACCATAAAAATCAATTAGTATATGTGTATGAAATGTGTACGACCATTGTGATTGACCCAAACCAGACGTCTTCTTTCAGCTAGTTTGTCAGATTGAAGCATCTTTACATCGGACAGTCACAAAGACAAAGACCGTGAAAGAAGGTATAGCGCAGTGAAGTACCTGTAGCCTAATCTCCTTCCAAAAACTATACTTTAGATCATCAGGTCTAGGCTCCGCACTATATAAAAAAAAATAATAAAAGAAGAGAAAAAGTGTTTTTTTATAAATTTTTTTTTTAATTTATCATGACATTCAATAGGCAAACAACTGTTGTTTAAGTATTGCAAGAGTGTTGCACGGGGTGTTGCGTTAAAAACTGTATACTTTTCAGTTGATAAATAAAAAAAAAATAAAAGATTGGAAACTTTTTTTTTTTTTTTAATGAAGTGCAGAGCCTATATAGCATCAGGTACGATTAAACCAATTATTTTTTCATTTTTATTAGATAAGCTGAACTGAACTAAGAAATGATGAATGATTAAACTAGTACATAAAATAGCATGAAATTCAGCTCCCTGTAGTCTATGTAACCTGGACCACTGCCATGTTCATGTTCACCTAGATGTTCACTCTAGTGTTCACTAAGGGGTTAATGATTTTTTCGTCCGGCTACGTATACGTTTCATTGATTTTTTACTGAGACAACGTCAATTCTTTTAATTTCTTTAAGACCATTGGAATCAAAACCGCGACAACTATCGCGACAAATGTCTAACTACGAACTGCATGAGTGCTGAATTGATCTTAATTGATTACAAATGGCCAGCGGTGGGACAAGAACGTAAATTCCTCGCACATGCACGCACACACGCATGCAAACGGCAAGATGGAGCCTTTCATTGGCCTGCTCTTTGCTGGACGGGCTCCCATTGGTGCACTGCCAGGACGGCTGCTTTCCCTTCTGGGCCGGTCGCATTGAAGTCTCTTGCTTGTATCAAGACGTGACTATCGAATGCAACTTTATCAGGGAGAGTGAATCTAAATTCCAGATTGACGTGGAAGAGGACTGCGATAGACAAAAGAATGATAATCTGCAGAGATGGACATTGCCTGTTTCCTCTCCCATCTGACTATTTGTCTGCCTCTCTCTCTCTCTCTTTCTTTCTCTCTGTGTGAGCCTTTCATCCACTTCGAATAGGCCTTCCTCAACAGTGCCTCGATCAGAGTTCTGTCTCTCTCACTCTCTGTCACTTGATGGCCTTTGCAATCAGGCAGCCCTGTCCTTCCTGCCGCACGTCGACCTTCGAGAACCCCGCGGCACTGCAATCAATCAAGCAGATACAAGAGAGGAAAAGAAGAAGAGAAACAAAAAGAAGAATATAGATCAGCGACATGAGAGCCACACAGACAGAAAACAAACAACCAACGGAACATGCATGCAAGCAATCTGTGAGACAACAAAGCCATCAATCAATCAATCAATCAATCAATCAATCAATCAATCAATCAGGGATGGAAGGATGGAAGGAAGGAAGAAAGGAAGGAGAAACAATAGAGTCGTAGAAGGGACGACGCAACGATCGGGGGAAAAGGAAAAAAAAACCATGGGTGAAAGAGTCCAAATCTGAAGACTAGATCACGACCTTCATGTACATTCAAGCCAATCTCACAAAACATCCAGGAACCACTGCTCCGATGGAACCCTCCTCTGAGGGCTGCGCACAAGACGCCCTGCCTGCCTGCCTGGCAGCCCGACTGACAGTAGATACTTCTGCAATTCCTCCTTAGACTCGAAATAGAAGAAGGAAGTTCTTCGGAGGCCGGGCAGGATGCAACCGTTCCACCCGCCCACTCTGCACGCCAGTCAAGTCAAGCCAATAAGGTGATCGGGTGAGAGAACACACAAACACGAAGGAATAGAAAGGAAAGGGATCGTTAAATGAAGTTGCTCACATGCGCAATTATTTCCTCAACCAGACCATCAGTGCAGCGGGCTGCAAAGAAGGCGACGCACCAAGAGTCACTGTCTATCTGCTCGTCAGCTCCTTCATTCTTCTCTATCCACATCTTCTCCAACCGCCCCCCCCCTTTGAATTCCAGTCAGCTGACTTGAATGTAGAAGCGTAGAACCTCCCCCCCTTTTTGAGGACCCGAAAGACCTCCCTTATCGATTCCTCCAGAGACGGCCAGCAGTGGAGGGCAGCCCCTGCGTGAATGGCTGCAAGCAAGCCGGACTCGCAGCGCATCAGGAGAAGTCAAAACAGGGAGAGCATCCAACCTTGAGGGAGAGAGAGAAAGAGAGAGAGAGAGAGAGAGAGAGAGAGAGAGAGAGAAATGACCAATTGAGACAACGAAGAGAAAAGGGAGGGTCGATATCGGAAGGCACCCGATCACGAACCCTGCAGAGGAAGCAAAGGTGTGCTTCTGAGGGGAAAGTAGATTGATGGATGGATGGATCGATTTGGAGAAGTGAGAGAAGGTGAGCATGGAAGGAAGATGCATACCCCCACATGTGAGATGAAAGAAAGTCCCGGCGGGGTTGAAGGAAGACGCCATGCAGACGTTTTTTCGAATCAGCCGTGAACATTCTCTGTGGGCGAAAAGGGAGGGGAAACTCTAGGAACATGGAAGGAAGGGCAAGGAGACACCAAGCAGGGGGGGGGAAGTCCGGGAGGAGTCCACAGAGGCTGTCAGCTAGGGTGTCTGTGTGCGTGTGTGCGCGCGTGAGAGAAAGAGGGACATTCCGTCAAGAGCTCAAAGAGACCGGGCGAGGAAAGGTCGGCAAAGGAAAAGACAAGAAGAGGACAAGAAAGAGAGAACGAACAAAAACTTTAAGGAGCGAAACGAAACAAAGAGCAAGGTGAGGACGAAAAGACGAGGAACAGAAAGAAGAAAGAAGGGAAAGAGAGAACGATAAAGCGACCAAAAAGACAGGTGCAAATACACTGATTGACGATCGAACTCAGACCGAACGAAGGGAGAAAGGAAGAAAAAAATGGGGGGGGAAGAACAAGAAACGAAACTTACCATCGAATGACCCCTCTACAAAAGGAAGTTGTGCCACGTCTACCCGTACAAATGCGGTGCGAGTCTGTGCATCCCCTTCTCCTGATTTCCCCCCACTCTGTGTTCCCCCTTCCCTTTCCTTCTGCTCCTGTCCCAAAAGCAATCGAGCCCCCGCCACGCCGTCTCCCTTTGACGCACTCCCGTCCCCTGTCCCTTCACCTCGGGTCTCCCCCAAACTCCCGATCGTCACCCCCTCGTCTTGCGCCTTTTCCACAGCCTCCCTCAGCATGCTCTCGCTATAATCAGCAAAAACCAACCGACCAAACTTCCCAGACCGCGCAATCTCCCTCCCCATGAATCCAGGCCCACAACTCAAGTCCACCGCAATTCCGTCCTCTGCCAGCAGAAGAGAAAATCAACGCAACAGCGGGGACAGTCAGAAAGTCAATTGCGGCAGCTATCCCCCAAGCACGTATTGAATCGGAGTATTTTCACAAAAGTCTCGTAATGAACCATACAGAAGTTAGAAAAGAGAGAGAAGGTCGACGACGTTCATCAACGATCGAAGGGTCCGAAACCATCCGGAAGGAGCCTTTTGTACCATCATTTCGTTTCGAATATATTGGCCGACTCGCGCTTTCTGTATATGCGAATTCCATCATCACCATCACATTGAAGTGAAATTTCGACAAGCGACGGAGACTCGTGCAGACGCCTGACCTGAGGCAAGTGGCTCGAAGAACTCCGATATGTCAGCAAACTCCTTCTCCTTCCCTGGAAAACCGGCACGCGCAAAATTTTGTCTGTATCCCCTGCACCAACAGAAAGCACAGACAAACAGAGGGTGACTGAAGGCCTTGGGTGTGAGGCACTTGATTTCATGCAGCAGTCTGCCTTGGGTGTGAGGCACTTGATTTCATGCACCAGTCTGCCTTGGGTGTGAGGCAATTGATTTCATGCAGCAGTCTGCCTTGGGTGTGAGGCAATTGATTTCATGCGGCAGTCTGCCCAACCTACCTGTCATATACGAAGGACAGGAAGGGATTACGAAAGTTTTCCGTCTTGACAAGATCCCCCAGAGAGTATTCCCAGATCGGAATATTTCTCTTCGCTGTAGACACCAGATCCAAGTAACTGTCCCGTACTGTGTATTCGACATCCTCCCTCTCTGAAGATCGCAACATGCCGTCCTCGCCCAGAATGTCCAGACGACTCAAGGAGACGGGACACGCAAGTATTGACTTCCCCTCAACCGTCTCCTCTGCCTGTTTTGTACCTTGAACTCTGGCAACCGCATCTCCAGATGCCTCTGCCGACAACCGACTTCGAATTGAATAAGAGGACAGAGAGGACGGGACAAAGCTGGAGGCCCCAGAGAGGAGCAGAGCCACAGACGCACTCTGCAACGTCCTCGACATCGGACCCGATCACGAGACGCTCTCTCACACCAGCTTTACGACACGACAGGAAGATAGACTTTTGATGCACTCAGAAAGGGTGTGCAAAGGTGGGCACGGTCCTGGTGGTGATGAATGCAACCAACAAAGACGCTGTGAGATAAGTACTAAGAGAATATCGAGCTATACGAATGCGCCTTCTCGGGGATCGAAGCCTGGCTAGCTGACATTTCTGGCACATATATACTGGCATTATAATGTCCCTATGGGACATGCCGTGGCCCCCAGGGGTGAGATAGGGTGAGAGCACTGAGAGGTGCGTCCATGATCGTGGTATATGCATACAACAGGTTCCCCTTCACATATTAATATATGGTGCATGATAAAACCCTCAATCACGGTTGTTGGCTGCGCAAAGGCGTAACCGCAGTATCTGTAAATGCCGTAAAGGGCCGGAGACAGCTGGACGGGCTTCAAGACGATTGAGAAGAATAAATAAGAAGAGCTCTGCTATTAGATACGTTTGCTAATAAGAAAATTAATGATGTACAAGGACTTCGCTAACACATGGTGTGAACGTGAATCAACGTGAAAGAGAAAATGACATTGTAACCGCAGCAATACATTACTGATAAATCTTTAACAACTTATTTTTGCTTTAAAAAAAAAAAATCATAGTGCTCCCCACTTAAATCTACTTACATTTTTATTTTTTATTCACGGAGTTAATATATAGGTCTTTTGCATACAGACACACATGCTGTAATGTTTCTTTCATTTACTTTCATTTATATTTTGGCCATTCTAGTAGTAGCATAGTAGCATATATAGTAGCCAAACATCATATTACATTATATACGCCTTCTATTATCAACTTGCTCTTTTAAATCATCTAGCTGTGACTAAGACTATGAGCTAGTCTATAAAATATTTGAACACAACGTTATACAAGCCCCAAACTATACGCTTACTACGCTTGCTATATTAGTTGCTGTAGTTGATTCTACTCGTTTACTCACTCACCAACACACTTAGTCACTGACTCACTGAGTCATTCTTGCTTTCCTCACTAATTCACTCACTCACTGTTTCACTTGCTCACTCACTTACTCCCTCATTTTCCCTGTCTCTCTTCAATCACTCACCCACATGCCCAAAGTTAACGGCTTCCATTAACACTCTCACATCCACACGCCCAAACGGCTTTTGTTCACACACTCGCTCTCTCTGTCTCTCTTTGTTTATTTGTATTTACCCACAGGCCCTAGCGGCTTGAAGTTCTGTTTACACACTGAGTCTCATTCCCTCTTAGTGACAGGCTGTCTCTATTTATTCAGGTACCCACACGCCCATGCAAATATCTTCTGCTGATATGCTTGTGCGAGTCCTTGTCCCTCTTCATTCACCCACACGCCCAACCGGCTCCTATTTACCTAGTCTGACAGTGTTCACACCGGTTCACACACTCGCTTAAAGTTTCCCTGTCTGTGTTCATGTACCCACACCGTCGTAACGCCCCAAACGGCTTCTGTTTACACACTTGCTCTCCATGTCTCTCTTTATTATTCTTCATTGATTCACTGCATGAGGCCTAAGCGGCTTTTGTTCATACACTCGCTCTCCTTGTATCTCCTTGTCTCTCTTCATTCACCCATCCACCCAAATGGCTTCTGTTCATACACTCACCCTCCCTGTCTCTTAATTCATCAGTAGGCCCAAGCAGCTTCTGTTCATGTACTTGATATCTCTTCATTCATCTACAGGCCTAGCCATAGGCCCGAGCGGTTTTTGTTCAATGACATACAATTGATCCCTCTTCATTCATCCACGGGCCCAAACGGCTCCTGTTCCTAGCTTCTGTTCACACACTCGTTCTCCTTGTCTCTCTTTCTTCGCCTGCACGCCCAACTGGCTTCTGTTCACATACTCGCTCTCCTTGTATCTCCTTGTCTCCCTTCATTCACCCACACGCCCAACCGGCTTCTGTTCACACACTCGCTCTCCTTGTATCTCCTTGTCTCCCTTCATTCACCCACATGCCCAAGCGGTTTCTATTCACACACTCACTCTCCTTGTATCTCCTTGTCTCCCTTCATTTACCCACATATCCAAACGGCTTCTGTTCACACACTCGTTCTCCCTGTCTTTCTTCACTCATCCATAGGCCTAAGTGGCTTCTGTATGTTTCTAGTCACACACTTGATCTCTCTTCATTCATCCACAGGCCTAACCAGCAGCCCAAGCGACTTTTTTTCAATGATATACAATTAATCTCTCTTCATTCATCCACAGGCCTAAGCGGCTTCTGTTTACACACTCGTTCTCTTTGTCTCGCCCGCACGCCCAAACGGCTTCTGTTCACAAACTTATACATACTCATAAATACGTTCGCCCTCTCCGTTTCTCTTCATGTGAGAGTAAACGCATGCATCCAAGCGTGCGTCAGGTAGGCGCCGAGCGTTCTGCGAGCACGCCAGCCATCTACGCGAGTGAAAAGTATTGCGAGCGGTGTGATCGCATGTTTGAGTGCATTAACGTCTAACTCCTTGATCGAACAGTAAAACTGTACGAAGGCTCGGTCTGCTCAGTCGGTTCATGATAGCGAGCATCCTCAGATGGCAGTCTGATCAGTCTGTGTGTCACGTTTAGAGCGTCGAAGTCCCGCGCATTGGATCGAATGTGCGATCTTCGTTTAAGTGAATTCTAGATTGCCGTCTCCTTAAATTTCTCTGTCGTTACTGAATGGATTTTCCTGTCTGGACTGAGGACTGCGACCCGGTAGGTTAGACTTCCCGTTTAGCTGTTTGACCGTTACCCATTTTTGTTACCTGACTGTTCTAGTCTGTTTTAGGTAACGTTTACCATCATAAATTTGGTGCTCCCAGGCGGGCACTTCATTTTTCCCTTGATCTGCATTGATCTGTCTCCTGATTCCTCTTCTGTTTTTTTGCTGTTCCTTCCAACATGGCGAATGCATCTGCTGGCAGTGCAGGCGGTGCTCCAGGCATATAGATGATCAAGTTGCCTGATCTGCACTGGGTCAATCCTTTCGAGTGCAAGGTCTCCTTTGCGACCGTTCTGTTGTCTAAGGATGAGAACCTCAAGGCCATCTTCCGGAAGGAGTTTCGGCTCTGGAAGGAATCGCACAAGGCGACCGCCGAGTACATGCTGGCCACCAAACACGTTCCGGATAAGGCGGACCAGGTGTCCCTTTGGAAGCTTTCTCTCCTCCGGGGTCTGAGGAAGGACCCTGACCTCGTTCATGAGGTCTCTGTTGCTGTGGGAGAGGGGCAGGAGTGTGCCGATCTCTTGGAGGCCGTCTCTGACGTAGCCACCGAGAAGAAGGAGATCGGTGCAAAGTCCTCTCGAGAGAAGCTCCTTGCTCTCCAAAGGAATTTGGGGAAGGAGGACATTGTGTCTGCTGTCGGTCGTCTGAAGAAGTGCCTCCGAGATGGAGGTAAGGCAGGTTACACTGCGCCTGACGACCTCAAGAAGAGGGCCCTTGAGAATGTACTCACCAAGTTTGAGTACACTGATGCCTCGGAGAAGGCCGCCGAAAAGCATGACAAGAAGATTGCCGTGCTAACATACGACGAGATTCTTCCTTTCGTTGAGAGGAAGGTAGAGGCGGCAGAGTTGCTTGCAGTGAAAGTCGCCATCGAGGGGCAGGGTTCCCGTTCCTCCTCTTCCCGTCCCCATCATGAGTACAGGGCAGCTGCCTCAGGTTTGCATAGGTTTTCTGGAAAAGGGAAAGGGGGGAAGGACAAGAAAGGAAAGAAGAGGGACACATCGTTTCAGTCTTCAAGAGACAGAGACGGAAATGCAGGTGCCACTGCTGTTTCCAGTCAGGGCGGCTTGAGTTCGTCCTCCCGCCCCTGTCCTAACTGCAGACACCTGAAGCACTATGACGAGGCAAAGGGTTGCCCCGCCAAGAATGTCAGGTGCTCTGTCCCCGGATGTAATCAGACGGGGCACTATGCCAAGTGCTGTGCGCTGAAGAAACAGAAGCAGCAGCAGGCAGCAGCTGCAGGGGTGAAGGTGCAGAAAGGGACCATGTTCGAGCTCCGTGAGGTTCTCCAGGGGACTTTCACGGACCAGGATTTTTAAATGGCCCCTGGGCCGCCCCCCCCCAGTTCCAGTCCAGCCGCTGGGGGGGGGCAGGGGCCAGTGAGAAGGCTGGCAGTGGGCGTTTC
>JAHBMJ010002889.1:4891-24891 GCA_018398765.1 Chromera velia
GGGGGGGGGGGGGGCTGAATGGTTCGTTGTTATTCTTTTGAGGCCTGCGCAGTCCTTCCAAAGTCAACCGTGTGATGATTGTAAGAGACGAATGCAGATGTAGAGAAAGGCTGGAGGTCTGCGTTGCTCTGTAAGTGGCGTGGGCGTCGCACAAATGTTTCGAGGGAAAAGAGGATTTGCCTCATGTACATAGTGACCAAGAAGAAGCCCACCGTTGCGTGTGTTTTTTGGGCCTTTCTTTCTTTCTTTCTTTGTTTGTTTGTTTCTTTCTTTCTTTCTTTCTTTCTTTCTATCTTTTTTTTCTTTCTCTTGCGATTCTCTCTCTCTGTGTGTGTATCTCTCTCTCTCTGTGTGTGTGTGTGTGTATGTGTGCGTGTGTTTGTGTGTACATTTGCAGATACGGGTGGGAGTTTCTTTACGAGGCCTATCTCTACCATCTAGTTCGCAAGTGAGCTCTCGTTTTTTCTTCTTACGCATGGATAAATGTTTGACAACTTCACGTGAAGCCGGAGTCTTTGAAAAAAGGACACGGACGCGGGAAAAGATGAGACTCTCCGTCTTTCAAAAGAAAGGCAGGCAAGATGAAGCTTTCCGTATTCCTTCCAAAAGAAAGGGAGGCAGGCAGTCGTGGTTGCCTTGTCGTTTGCTCGTTCTACTCTCTTCTCTTTTCGTTTATCTGCAGGGACACACGCCACAACTTCTCGGTTGTCTTCTACCTCCTGTACCTTCTCCAGACGGAGGCTGTGACGCTTTCGGGCCTTCAACAAGGGGAGCTGGCGGTTCTGTGCGGGAAGGTCGGCAGAGAGACGAGAGGGAATGTGTGCATGTTGTCGGAGCTGCAAATCGATAATTTGCATCTGAGGATTCTTTTGTTCAGTGCTTTTCTCGTTACCGCTTTCCTGTGCACATCCATTGCTGACGAGAAATGAGTGACTGTGTTGCACCTCGGTCAGCACCTACCTCTCTGGGGTATGTGATGGAGGTGAGGGGAGAGTTATGCAGGGCTTGCCAGTATACAGACGAGACGTCCGGGGTCCCTGTCTTGAGAAGGAGAGGAGGAGCCGTGCAGAAAGAATGAAAGACAAGCAGAAAAGACAGCAAGGTGTAGGAGGAGCAAGTGAAAATAAAAAGAGAGAAAACGGACGTACGTAAGCACCAGCGGAGTGAAAGTATCGCGGGGGGGGTTGACGGAAGGCACCGATAGGCGAGGAGATGTTGTCGCTCTCCCTGCATTGAGATTGTTTCTTCTTTCATGCATGCACACCGCGCATCATTTGTTCATTCGCCTCTGTCTGCAGATAGCGGTGTGGGCGTGGACTGTGTCTCAGTGGGGTCTCTCTATTTTCCTCGGGATGTTCTTTGCGTCCTCTGAGAGGGCCCTTCCCTCTGCTCTGTTCCTTCAGGTGGGTGGGATGGATGGCATGGGAGATGCAGAAACAAAATGCACACTTGGTTTGTTTCAATAGTGTTGTGGGTTTCTTCCATGTCGGCTACCTTGGGACACACAGGCAAGAAGAAAAAGGGGGGTGGCGAGGCGAGGTGAGGGACAGTGATGCGTGTATGTTTGCTTGCTTCTTGATTTCCTCTCGTCCGTTCTTTCTTCGTTCCTTCCCGCCCCTACTCGAAAGTGTGAAAAGATGTTTCTTAGCCGCTTCTGTAAAGGAAACAAAGAGATATGAAGACGGAGGGGATTTGGTCGTGAGAGCGTTGAATCGCTGCCCTCTCACAAACATGTCTCTTCTCTGCCCCTCCTGCGTACCCGTCTCTGTGCGTGCCTGTATGTGCATAAATGCATGTGTGTTTTTTCTTGTGCCCATGCAGACTTTGGCATTCGTAGCGATGAACAAAGTTTGCACTGCGCAGGTCAGCCAGCAGCCTGTTTTGTTTGTGAAGGACACACACACACACACACACACACACACACACAGAGCGCATTAGCACATGCAAAACGATACGCAGCTGCTGGTAGCTGCCTGCCTCATGCGCCTACCGCAAGTGTTCGTCGTTTGTCTGATCGGTCTAGTATTTCCTTTCCCGTTTTCTTGTTAAAATTTGATTTTGGGGGGATCAAAGCAGAGAGGGTCTGTCTTTCTGGGTCCCACTTTTTGAGTCACACGAAGATCTGGGTGTTCTCCTAGTGAGAGCTTCTTTGGATCTTGTTTCATGTTGTGTGTCCATGCTTGTTGCTTTCAGTACTTCGTGTGGTGGATGTCTCTCCTTCCGCTGGCAGTGGCTCCGCTCTTCTCTTCTCCTTCTCTCTCTGCGGCCGTTGGGACTATCTCTGGGGATTCGAGAGGGACAGTTGTGGAGGGTGGAGGGGAAGAGACAGAGGTGACGGCAGCTGGAGGGAGTGGGAGCGAGCGCGGGTCCTCTTCAAGGTACAACCTGAGGCCGAGAAAAGAAGTCAAGGACAAGGACAAGGAGGAGATCGGGAAAGGGCCCGAAGGGGAAGAGGAGAAGTCGGGTGGGAGTGGGAAGGGGGGAGGGAAGGCGAAAAAGGAGAGTGGAGCTCCGGGGAAGAAGGCAAAGACAAAGGCGAAGATGAGGTTGGAGTGGTGGAGAGACAAACGGATTAGCACTTTCGGTCTTTGCGGTCTCGGGTGGCTTCTTTGTGAGGTGAGTGATTGGAGGCGGGGTGTTTTTGTGTGTTTGCATGTATGTGTATGTGTTCGTGTGCGAGACAGAAAGGCGGGTAGGGGCGGAGAGGGCCTGCATGCGGGATGCAGAGGGAAAGCAAAAAAGCGTCTCCTCCCTCCGTCCCTCCCTTCGCCCCCCTCCCCTGCAGGTCCACTGGCTATTCTGGGCCAACAAGGTCGAGAACTTGGGGGAGCCCGTCTTTCTGCAGGTGCGTGTGAGCGTCAGTCCTTTCTCCGGGTGGTTGGTTGGGTCGTCCTCGTCTCACACACACACACACACGCGCGCGCGCGCGCGCGCGCGTGCACACAGAGGGGGAAAGAGACAGAGATGGATGGATAAATCGACGAACAAACCAGAAGAAGAATTGATCCCCAATGAGAGAAGATCTCTGCAGGTAGGTGTGTGCTTTGAGACACATCTCTCATCTTTCTGGCTGCAGATAAGGGTGGGAACAACGTTCTTTGATTTATACACAGCCGTTTGTATTCATGAGTACCTGGATGCAGATTTGGCTGGCTTCAATCATTTTTCTCGCAGCAAATTCGGCCGTTCTCATCGCAGCGGTCCGCTTAGCCCCTCTCTAACAAAATTGTTAAACAGAAAGTGTCTGAAAGTCTTCCCGGAGGAATCACAATTAGTGCTAGGAAAAGGTTCAAGGTTCACTTCGAAGTAATGAACCTGAATCAGGTTCAAAAACAGGTTCACTTCTATAATAGGTTCACTTTCAATCAGTGCAAACTTGCCGTTTTTGACATTGTATTTTAAGTTTTTACATATTTTTTGAGCGTTTTCCTGATAGTTTTAGTGGTTTTTGATATAATCTAAAGATTGTGAAAGGTGATCTAAAGATTGTATATGAAATTTAAAACAAAAACGTAGGTTCAACACTGGATCTAATTTGTTAAGCGCTCCGGCCTAGGGTCCGGCCTGACTCGCCTTTGTGCCCGGCCCGCCTGGGCCGGGCCTGTCCCGCTTAATTGCCGGCCCTGTCTGCCCCCCATGGCCGGTGGCGCCGCCTCTAACCCCCTTGTCTAACCTTATCTACCCTTTAGCCCTACCGCGCCCCCCCCCCATAGCCTAGCCTGGCCCCTAAGCCTGGTCTGGCACTTTTATGGTCCGTTTTAGGGCTTGGAAAAGGTGCACCTCAGAAAAGGTGCAAACCAGACAGTTGCACCAGATATGCACCTGTTTTGTACCAGATGCACCTGATGCACCTGTTTTGCATCTGCATGATGGAATGGAATTGGATGAAAAGTGTCAGCGTCATGGCCATGCAACGCGTTACGGCCCCGCCCCTGCGGCTCCTCGCGGCCCCAAACGCGCGCGTGTTGCCGGGCCGCGGTGCACGGAACAAATCCGATCACCTGATTTTTGAAATGAAAATCGGCTGCATGCAGGGCTTACTATGGGCTCATTGCATGAACGAATGCACGTTCGACAACGCATATGCGCTGCATGAAATCAAGTCTAGCTATATCATGTGAGAACCTCTTCTCTTTGCAGCATGAGAACTGTTTTATAGGCTGCCCTATGTAACAGAAACGACTGCATGTGCACGTATAGCAACGAGGAGCACACGAAGGTAAAAGGATCAGAACAACAAGTTTGAGTTAAGAAGCTGCGCAAGCAGACTGAGTCCGTTTACAAAACAATGGCACAATGCTAAACGGTTTGCCGGGAGGAAAACAGCTTTGTCGACCTTTGGCAATCAAAGATGAATGCCAACACAGTGCTGTACGGAGATTCTTTTTCATATTAATATGAAGAAAAGAAGCAGAAACGGCACACACATGGGAACACGCATACATGAAGGTACGTCCCTCCTGGTTGTAGGTAAGGACTTTTGAAACCTGGTGCCGGGCGCTCTTTACGATTGGCGGGCTCGATCTATCTTAGTCAGTAAGAGTGCAATTGGTTTGATCATTCAATTTGCTGCTTTGCGTCAGAGAGTGGAACCATTCGTCACTTCCGTCTGCTGATGGCTCGTCAAGTTTGCATGCTTACATACAGATCTGTATCTGACTTTCTGTCATACCACGGCTTTTCGTTGCGTTTGGTATTTCCAGAAGGTTTGAAGACCGACTGTAAAGGGAAGTGCAGCTTTCCTAGGGGCGTTCACCCCTTCGTTTGCGAGTCGTCAGTCATACCGGTCCTGTATACCGGTCACTGCTGTTAATCACTTCTCAATTTCACAAACCGGGGCCCTGTCCAGATAAACGGCTTCACACAAATGTCAGCAAACAAAAGAAAAGCTATTCAAAAACAGAGAGAGCCTTCTTTTGGATCTGAAGACGGAGAAAATACTTGTACCAGCCACATAGATCCTTGCAGGTGGCTCAGAAGGGTATGGAAAGACATGCTAATCTGGATGAACATCATGAATTAAGCCGGGTCAGTCGGAAGAAGAGGGTCTGGGGTTAGGAATCGCACCTGTCCGACTCTGTCCATATTTTTCTCATTCTTCAAAGCCAAATTCAAATCAAAAGCCAAAGCCTCCCCTCCACCCCAACCAGCCCGCATCAAACCCGAGGAGTTTCTAGGGAACAAAGACGTCATACTCAGTCTGAGGTCGATTTTCAAGTTGGACTTTGAGTGAGAGAAAGTCTGTGAGGAGCCTGCTCTCTCCTCTTCTTTCTCCTCTTCTTCTTTCTCCCCTTCCTCTTTTTTGTCTAGTTTTTGTCCTCCGTTGTCGTTTTGGGGAGGGGGGTGAGTGAAAAAGAGAGCTAAGGTATGATGGGGCTGGGCTCTGAGCCTCTGAGATCAGGCCCTCGCTTGCCCTTGCTCAGAGATGAAATCCAAAAAAACCTTCCTTTGTTTCATTCTTTCTTCTTTTTCTTTTTCATGAAAACGCACCATTTGTGGTTGCTTTCTTCAGGAGTTTGCTCCAAAGGGGCACGCGTGTGCAGTTTGAAGGATTTATGGATCGTATAAGCTAAGACACAACTAGACTACGGTGCAGCACGCAAACGGCGCCAAACATATTCAAACGCTATAGAGCATACATACAAAGCATTGAACAGGTTTTAAATGAAAAAAAGAGACCCAGAAAGAGACCGAAGTCATAATATAGTCAGAGACATATAGTCTTTAATTGCATGCAAGATTTTTTTTTTTTTCGTCTTTTCACTGATATTTCTGCTGACATTTTATGTTGTTTTGCACATTAAAAGTTTGTGTAGCTATGCTATATCATAAAAAGCTTTTAGGCTTTGAATGAGGTGCCTTTTGGCCGCTAGAAACAATAAAAATCAACCGTAGAAACCTAGTTGTCATATGGTAAACGGTACACCTTATTTTGCACCTATTTTGCACCTGATTTAAGGTGCAAACTTGTTTTTGCATCAACACCAGCACCTTATGCACCTTTTCTCAGCCTTAGTCCGTTTGACCCCAAATTGGTCCCCAATTATCCGAGCCCGGCCAAAGAATGCCAGAAAGCGCAGTCGTGACTCGTAAATACTCGTGAATAAATTAAAACAACTGGAAACAGTTGTTCTTTAGTACCATGTATAAATTAACTTGCTAGATAGACAGTTCCGGCTCTCTATTTCTCCTAAGCCGTGGGCAGGCCAGGGCGGCGCACCCCGGCCTGACCAGGCTTGTCCTATATTGGCTATGTGCGTGCATAATCCTAGGCATGGTCATGGCATGGTCTCAAAAACAGGTTCAAAACAGGTTCACCAGGTTTAATAGGTTCAAAACAGGTTTAACAGGTTCACTTTTCAGATTTCAACTGAGATTTGAACCTTTTCTAAATAAACCTTTTCCCAACCCTAATCACAATTCACTTACTACTACATCTATGGACCACCTTCTTTTTTTAGCTGTCAGGATAGTAACTATTCCAGAATAGTACACTATTTAATACTATTCTCTCGAATATTCTTCGACGTTTTAAATTTTTTGTACTATGAATAGTTTACTATTCATGAATAGTATACTGTTCTAATTTCCTGTCTAGAAATACTCTAAAATAGGTTGAATAGTATACTATTCTCACTGTCAGCCAACCCATAGATGTAGCTAGCTTAATTACTAGTAAATTCACTTAAATTTATACGTTTTAATTTTTTTTTCCATATATTTTTTATTTTAAAACATTTGTAAATTGATCAAATTCACGTATATTCATAAAAAAACTCTAAAAGTTGAAAGCACAATCATGCAAATTATGATGCAATTAATTAATGCCATGTGTTTGACCGTTTTTTAGTAAATTGTAAAAAGTTTGATTATTTTGTATTGATTGGCAAACAACTGATAAACTTTCGAACAAATGTTACTGTAATAGGGTGAAAACCTTAATCTAGACTCTAGACCTTACTCATATCTGTTCAGGTATAGTTTAGTTCAAGTTAATTAGTTATAGTTATAGATAGTTCTCTATATAGGATGATGAATCACACTAACTAAAGACCACGCCCAGCTTTTGAATAATGTATGATATATGAGAATGATGATAAATATTATTCAGAATTTATCCATACTACTGATTCCATAGTAAAGCTACCTTCAAAAATATGTTTATTGCTGGATGCATTAATACTATTGGATGAACTCTTCATTCGGATCGATTTCTAGATCGGTTCGGACCTAGAACAGGAATAAGAAGATTGGAAGAAGAACAGGAATAATTCAGGGGAGGCAGAAAGCACCGAAAGAGAATAGGAAGAAGACTGAAAAGAGGAAGAAACGGAAGAGTGTCGCCATCCCCAAACGGACCTCAGATTTCGTCATTTTTTCTTCCGGAGGCATCAAGCAGGAAGGAGACTAGGCTCTAGGAAGGACGCGTGATTGTTGGATCATCAACAATTGATCCCGAATAATCATTTGTAAAGGAGGAATGTACCCCAGCCTCCCTCTCCCCTGCC
Organism: Chromera velia; assembly: GCA_018398765.1. NCBI lineage: Eukaryota > Chromeraceae > Chromera > Chromera velia. Next base: position 12,400 of record JAHBMJ010002889.1, read on the forward strand.
AGCCCAACCCCATTCCCCGTGCAAAATCTGATGTTCGTCATACAGTCCGAGTATCAGTCAACCTACCTCACTCCACCTCGCTACCATTTCTCTTTTCAAAATTTCATACGCGTTCTTTCATCAGAATACTACAAGACGGTCAGTCAGGCAGACAGACAAACAGAACAAGACGCAGACCGACGAACGCAGCGCGTTTCCATCACCCCCGCCCGCTCCCTTAAGTTAACTTCTTCACCCCATGCACCCCACCCTGCCCCCATGCATTTCCGTTCCTCCCTCCCTCCTTCCTTCCGCTCTCATGCATCTCACCCCCCTCCGCTCTCATGCATCTCACCCCCCTCCGCTCTCATGCATCTCACACGCCTCCGCTCTCATGCATCTCACCCTCCTCCGCTCTCATGCATCTCACCCCCCTCCGCTCTCATGCATCTCACCCTCCTCCGCTCTCATGCATCTCACCCTCCTCCGCTCTCATGCATCTCACCCCCCCTCCGCTCTCATGCATCTCACCGACACACAGGCAGATCCACTGTCGCTGAAGCATTCTGTTCTTTTCTCTCTTCAACCCCTCTCTCTCACCTTCTCACACTCACTCACCCATTTCTGCTGCCGCCTCCCGCCTGCCTACCAGAGAAAGAAAGAAAGAAAGTCACGAGGACCCCCCTTTCTTCCTGATGTACTCGTCGATTGCCCACCGGGGAATGTTGTACTTTCGCTGAAGCTCCTTACCCCTTCCGTCTGTTCCGTCGATCATGGAAGTCAACTGAGGAACAGACATTGCATCGAGCATCGCAGACACACCCGCAGACAAACTACTGCCCCCACCTGAAGAAGGGGCAGAGCTACTCTGCTGCTGCTGCTGTGTGACTTCCGGTTCTTCCGGCTCCTCTTCCTCTTCTTCGCTGCTTTCTCCGTACCCCAGATTCTTCATCATCGTTGACTCACCCTTGACTCTCTTCGGCTTCTTGAACTCTCCACGCATTCCCATCGGGGCCCGCCCTCCTCCCCGACCGAACCCTCCACGTCCTCCACCACCACCACCGTACCCTCCGCGTCTCACGCCGCCAAACCCCCCAGAGGGCCGTGAGAACCCCCCTCCGGCGTGGCCTGCACTAGCTGCAGACCCCCACGCACCCGTGTTGATCGTGCCGGATGTTCCTGTTCCCCCGCTCCGGCCCCAACCGGAGGCGGAGGAAGAAAAAGGAGCCGGAGCATTTTGTCCGAGTGGCCTCGGATTTTGCCCGAGTAGCCTCGGACGATTGGCACTTGCTGCTGATGCTGCAGGGGGGCGGGAGGAAGAGGAAGAACCCCACCCACCTGCTGCAGATCCCCACGCAGTCGTGTTGATGGGCCGGGGGGCTGTCTGCTGCTGCTGCTGCTTCGGCTGGGGTTGCGGGCGCACTTTCGGCTTCGGGGCTGCGACAGTCGAAGTTGCGAGGGGGCGGGTGGGTGCTGACGAGGTGGTCGCCCACTCGTCTCTGAAGGTCGAGGATGAGGATGGCGCTGTTGGTTTGGGTTTGGCCATGGGAACAGAGGGTGCGGTCTGTCCTCCGTTCCTCTGCTGCTGCTGCTGCTGGACTTGCTCTCTCGTTTTGAGTACGACTGGAACTCCCGACCCCGACTGTGGCTGGGATGATGCAGAGGCAGGGGTCGACTGCTGCTGCTGGGTTTTCAGAGAAACCATACGCACAGGGGGAGTCGTTTTCTGTTGTGAGGTAGGGGTGGTTTGGGAAGCATTGCAGAGATTCCACGAAGGGTGTGTGTCGTCGGGGGTGGAGACGCTCGAAGAGGCCCCTTGACGACTTGCAGGTGTTTGGTCCCCCTGGGAACCCATGGACAGTCCCCTGCCTGCTCTGGCAAGGGCGTTGCGGGCAAAGTTGGTGGCAAAGAGGGAAACACCCCGACTGTCCTTCTCGGCCTGTTTTGCCTTCAGGGCAGCTTCTGCCTTCCATCTGGCAAACTCTTCTGCTCTTCTCTCCTCATCTCGTCGTGGTCTCTCCCTTCTGTCTCTCTCTCTTTCCCTTTCTTCCTCAACCTCCCGCCCCCGTGCTCGCATCATGCGGCGCTCACGAAGCGAGTATATTTCGTCGTCCCTGCTGTCATCGGAACGCCGAGACACAGTGCCCCCCCAATCTGCCTCTCTTTCTTTGATCTGCGTCGCTGTGGGTGCGCGGGATCTGGGCGACGAGGGTGAACGGCTGGGGCCGGTGGATGGGTGTCGGGATGCACCCCGCGAGGAAGCTTGGTGTCTCTTCTCTTCTTCACTTCCCCCCTCTGAGTCCGAAATGACCACCACGACGTCTTCCTCCCTCTCCTCCAACTCTCGCAATGCAGCCGCACGAACGCTTGTCGGCTGTTGGGGTGACTTCTTCTGCTTCTGCGTTTGCGGTTGTCGCTGGTCGAAGGACGTGGGCTTCCTGGCAGGAGAGGGGGAGTCAGACACGACGTGAACACCCACAGAGCCCACACCGGAAAGACCAGACACCCCCCTGCCAGTCGCAGTGGAAATTCCAGAGACGCCCCTGGATTGATGTCTCTTCTGCTGGTTGCTGCTGGGGGTTTGTTGTTTGGGGCTGGCGGGGAGATCATCGTCTTCCATGCCCCCCTCCAAATCAGCGTAGGAGTTGGGGCTCCCGTCTGCGAGGAAATCGGGTGGGCCCGCAAAGGAATTCTCCCTCCGCTCAGACGATCGCAACCTACTGAACCCCTCTTGAGACCCGGACTTCTTCTTCTGGTGCTGCTGGGGGCCGTACGAACCAAAGTCCCATAGGGAGAGGTCGGGAAGGAGCCTCTTGTTGTCGGGACGACGCGCGCCGATAGGAGTTTCAGCTGACACACGCGCAGCTATCATGCCTCCAGTAGGCATACGAGACTGCACGGGTCGGGTCGAGGGGGCAGGCTTGGTTGCAATAAGCTCAACTGTGTCGGGAGTGTCGCTCTTGTCGGTGTCTGAGATGGGAATGCTGCGGTAAGCGGAGCGCGGGGCTTTCGTTTCTTTGACTTCGCTGCGTCTGTTTCTCCTTCTGAGTCTCTTCTTGGCGGCATCGTACTTCTCTTGGACGAATTCGACCTCGGAATCGGACTCAAAGATGTCAACAGCGGGTTTTTGGGGTGGAGGCTGCTTTGTCTGAGGATCGGGGGTGTTGGTTTGGGTCTGATGGGGTCGGTCTGCCTCTGAAGACCCGTTGGGGGGGGGCTGTCTGCTTGGCGGCATGGGGCTGCCTCTGAGGCTTTTGGCTTTGGGCACATTCGGCTTCTTGTAGTTGAAAGCCACTCCTACAGGGACCATGAAGAGGTCAGGTACCTTGATGTTGTCCAAAAAAAGCACTCGCTCTGTGGCGAGACGGGAGAGGCGAACGAACTCAGACACGTCTGTGCGGAGAAGGGAAAAGGAGACGGAGACGTCTTGGTATCCCCTGTGTTTGTCAGGGGCCTCGAAGTGATGTGCGAAGGAGGGGGCTTTGTTAAATCGGACGATCAAGTCACTAACAAGCTCTAGTGCATGGAGTACGAAGTACATGTCCCGCCAGATACAGAGTTCCCCCTTCTCACTCATAGTCCCTCCCTCCCTCACAATGGACTGGCACACTGCCGGGGAATTTCCGAAAAAATTAAAGAGAACGAGGGAATCGAATCGGAAGGCCGACATCCTCTTCTGCCCCGCACACTGAAGGTACCTAGGCACACCCCTGGTCAAACCACAAAAACCAACGACCCCCTCAGGGACCCTCTCAAGGAGGACAGCAACCACCAGAGCTTCTGCGTAGGACACAATCTTGTGTGCAAACACAAACAGTCTACCCTTCTCCCTGTTGGATGAGATTTGCTCGTCCAGTTCTTCGTCATCCCTAGGAGCCTCGAGAGGTGCATCGAGACCCACGAGGTCACACAGTGTGTGGGCATCTGCGACGTTTCGACAGACGAGAAGTGCGGTCTGGACACGATTGCGCATTGAGGGCACTGAATCTGCCCCCCTGTCATCGTCATGGTCTGCTGCAGTGTGGCGGCGCCCTGGGTCGCTCTGGTGCTGTCCCTCCAGACACGCAGGCCCAAAGGGACTCGGAAGGAAGGCCGCGAGGGTGCGACGCCAGTGGGCGTATGTGTCAGTGCCCTGCTGCCCTCCCGTCTTCCCCACCCACACTCCGCCCTGACTTCCGTTGAGCCCTTTCGGTGCTCTGATCTCAACAGAGGCCGCCCCTCTGACAAGGAGGGGCATGGTGTCCTCTGGGAAGGGGAGACGGAGAGAGGCCAAGGCAGACACACGGTGTGTCAGGAGGGCCTGTACCTCAGTTGCGGTTCTGCCCTCCGAGTCCTCGGGAGAGGAGGGGATCTCGGGTGGCAGGGAGCTCAGGGGGAGACGGGAGATGACGGAGAGCGCAGAAGCCTGCAGGAAAATGAGAAAGAGAGAGAGCTTGAGTGAAAGATCGCATGGAAAAGGGGGGGGCAGGGAGACTACCCCGAGGGGGTCATGTGAGAGTTTATTCGTTTTCTCTTTCATTCCTTCTCTGTTTCCTTCCATTTTTTGGTGACAGCAAGAGGGTCCTGAACGATCATCAGTCAAGGGATGGTCAGGCACACATTGAGAAAGAAAAGGCTTTCGAACTCATGCAACCGTCAAAGAGGAACAAACTGATCATTTTGCCATCGGGGAAGACCAAACAAAGGAGAAGGAAGCTGACCTGGAAGAGACTCGGTCTTGTCGCGACACATCGGGAAAGGTTCCCGAGGCGGCCTGCGAACAGCGCCGTCTGCCTGTCTGTGAAGGCCTTTGCCAGCAGATGGACGTTGGCGCTTCTCATCCGCACAGACTGAAGAACTTGGGGTGCCGACTTGCTCCCTCCCCCCTTTTTATCCTCAACAGGAGGAGGAAGGGGGAAAGCAGGCGGACCGAGGGGGAGGCAGACTTTGTGGAGGGAGGAGAGAAGGGCAGAGATCGGCACAGGCCCCTCTTTCTCTCCTGTCTGCATCAAGGAGGGAGGGAGGGAGGGAGGAAGAGGTGACAGAGCATACCAATCGAGACATGCAGGAGAAAGGACGCCTTGCGTCGATGTGTGGAGGTGAGAGCGCGGGAGCGTACAAGGGACGAATTGCTGAAAGGAAACTCCCTTTTCTGCTTTGAATTTTTGGTTCCTTCCGGAGGACGGCGAGATTAAATAAAAGACGGAGAAATACAGAGAGAGAGAGAGAGAGAGTCCACGTCGCCGTGTATTCCCAGGGCTTCGAAAATGAAGAAAAGGGACTGCTTTCCCTCTGTAGTTCTCCCGGCCTTCGCGTTTTCCACCCGCATTTTCATCTTGTCTTTTGCCTCTAACGGAAGAAAACTGAGGGCAATCTCGGGAGACCGCAAAAACATATCATGAACATCCCTGCTTATCCTTCTTCTTCGCTGCCCATTTTTTCGCTCTGTCTCTGTGTCCTTCCAGAAGAGAAAAAACTTTGAACAGACTTCTGCTTGCTCACTCACTCACTCATTCACTCACTCACTCATTCACTCACTCACTTACCGCATCCGCAGTCATGGTCAGATTCCCAGACCCCCTCTCCCTTCTTGCGTTGTCGATCAGAGCCCGAAAGAGTGCGAGCTCCGTCTTCGTCACAGTCTCGCAGTCGTCAATCATGAGAAAATCAGGACGCCACAGCCACTCCCATCGTTCAGGAGGGGAAGGGGCAAGCTTCTCCTTCTCCTCAGATGAGGATGACCCCTCGGGGGCTGAGGGGGTCGACACAGAGACTCCGGAAGCGTAGGCCAGAAGGCTGAGAGATAGCTCGGAACGGGTCCACTTCTTCTTCTCGTCGCTCTGTCCTTCTGGCTGGGCCATGCTGTACCTGCACACATAGACACACACATGTATATATATGCACACACTCAAAGAGAGAGAGAGAGAGAGAGAGAGAGAGAGAAAGAGGGCTGCAATCGAGTGGGGAGAGAAATGTACTGATGCAGATACAGACAGACAAAAGCACACGCACTCTCACGTCCCCCCACGCCTGCACACCCCCACAAACAGACACCTTCACGGCGCATTCGACGAGGCGTCGGTCTGTCTCGCTTCATTTTCATGAAGACGTACATCACAGCTGGGGAAGGAAAACATGCAAAAATCATGTCATTTCAAACCCATGCAGCCAGCCAGCCAGCAAGTCCTCTTAATTTCCTCCCTGATAGAGTTGCAAATCGACTGACTTGTACCCCAAGACGGCGCTGTGGGCGATGAGCAGGGCCTCGATGGAGGCGCAGATGTCAACAGCCGTCTCTCTGGCTGAGGGTGCCGTGGCGTCGGTCTGCTCGGGGTCCTTGGCATCGCACCTCTTCTCGACGTACTGCCAGTGCTTGAGCATCAGCCGCTCCCAGGAACTTTCTCCCTGCTCGTAGAGGGCTCGGACGCCCTCCTGCCGAGAAGAGACGACAAGAGAGAGAAATCAAAAAGAACAGAGAGAGGCATAGGTACGGATGAACGCACACCGCCAGTGCTTCATTATCAGAAGAGGGGGGCGGATCAAGAAGGAGCGGACTGATGCAAAAAATGAAGAGACACCCGAAAGCTTCGAGTTTCATCGTCAGAACAAAAGGGAGCGAGAAAGGAAAAATGGCATCATTGAAGGAAGAGAGGAAGGGAAGGGAAGGAAGGAAGGAAGGCAGGAAGGAAGGAAGGATCAACAAACTGACCGGAGTAGCAGCTGCATGGATGTGTCTCTCGGCCTCTCGCCAGACGAATCGGGCCTGCAGGAGGAGACACACCAAAACACGCACACACACACACACACACACACACACACGCACACACACACGCACACACACACACACACACACACACACACACGCACACACACACACAGAGAGAGAGAGAGAGAGAGAGAGAGAGAGAGATTGATTTCTGCGAACATCTGCGCAGAGTGCTCAGAGGAAAGTGTGAACAAGTAGGAAAAAGCGGACGGTATTTTCTGAATCTCAGCCTTCGATTTGTCGATTTGTGGAAGCGAGAGGCGTAAACAATAAGCGCTATGTATACACGCGGCATGCGCACGCAAAGGCAGCCTGATCGATCAAATGATTACAAGGGAAGGAAGGAAGGACAGAAGATGGGGGCATGCAAACAAACAAACCCGAGGAAGAAAGGGGAATGCACCTCTGCTGCGAAAGACAAAACTGAAAGGACCAAACATTCACAGCCAAGAAATCGTTTGGAAGCAGAGAGACACCCAGACAGGGACGAGACAATGCAAAGAATCCATCAGTCAGCCAACCAATCAAACAAAGCAAAAAAAAAAAAACGAAACCCAAGCGAAGAAATAGACGAAGGAAAGAAAAGAAGAAAGGGACTGACGAGGCATGCGTCCACCACCGTCACATCTGCCCTTCGTCTCCCCGTCTCGTCAAGAGAACGCAACCAGAGTCCGAAACCGTCCTTGTTGTCCAACTCTGGTGCTTTCCACGTCGACACACGAGCCTCTTTCCCTTCTGCCTTCATCACCTCTCCCTCTTCCCGTAACCCTTCCGACACTCTCCTCGACAGCTCCCGAACCAACTTCTCCCTCTCCTCACTCGCACTGACCCACTTCGCGTTGTTCATCACATCATTCCACAACCAGGACCGAACATGCGGCCACAGGGTGGACACAAATTTCTCCTCCGTCAACTCATTCGCCTCTGCCCTCTCTCCATTCACTTCCACCTCCCGAGGCTCGTCCATCAAATTCAATTTCCTCACCCCTCCCACCAACGGATTCTTCAAAGAACCGTCGAGACGGAGAAGAAACTCTCGCAGACTGCAGATCGAAAATCGAGTCAACTCATCAGTCAGCGGCAGCCCATCCCTCCCGTCACTCTCCCCCATCCCCTCCAGCATCCACCAACCACACATCATCAACGCCCCCTTCCGCAACTCCTCCACCTCCTCCTCCGGCGTATCGTAGGGAAGCACCAAAACTGCCGAGCTAAGCTTCTTTGCGCTTTTCCCCGCCCCGCTCATCACCTTCATACACTCCTTCTGGAGCTCCACGAATCTCGACAGGACAACCCTCGTCTTGCCCGAAGATGCGCACCCCGCGAGGAGGACAGACGAAGGGTCTCGAGCAGCAGCCTCCTGAAGACAGACAGACAGACAGACAGACAGACAGACAATCAAATTCATGCAGGGAGGGGTAGTGCAGCAGTGCAGAAGGAAGGAGACAGGAATGACAAGGAGAGAAGGACAGAAGAAACAGTTCAATGCCCCAATGAAGAGATCAATCAGAGAGACACGGTCAGAGACATCAGAAGGAAACCTTGACGTACGTACGTACGCACGCACGCGTGCACGCGCACACACACACACAGAGGGACATTCACAAGAAAAACCCTCCAACACAGAGAACTCAGACGGGCATGCGCAAAAAGAAACTGAAGGCCAAAAACCAATTGAGTGATGAAAAGATGCCAGAAAACGAGATGAAAGATACACAATCAATTTCCCCACACCCAGCTCTGCCAAAAACCCACCAATCTTCACCAAACCAAATCACGCACAGATGACTCACCTGACTGGGTGACAGAACAAAAGGCAGGCTGGTGAATGTCAAGCTGAGTTGAAGAGGCGATCTGTCCTTCGTCCCTTCTTTCTCCTTCTTCTTCCATCTCTCTTTCGCCTCATTGTCGGTCTCCCACATCAACGCAGCCAGCGCTGCCCCCCCTGCGGGAGCTCTCCTGAAGTCCAAAAACTCCAGAGACGAAGAAACAGGTAAGAGCCGCCCCCCCGCTCCCCCTGACGAAGACACGTTGACGTTCACAGAGAGAGACTCCAATGCCTCCACGTCATCCGCAGTCACACTCTCGTAATGGTCCTGCCACCCCCTCAGCTGGTCGGACAGAGACGCCAGAGGAAATTTGTCCACTCCCTCAGGGAGGCCCTCAGGCAAACCAAGGGACTCGGGGTCAGAAGCACCAACTGCATTGGATGCATACATACATGAAGAAGAATTCGCGGAGAGAAACGCACACACGCACACGCACACGCACACGCATGCAAAACCAACATGAAGACATTCATGAAGACAGAAAGCTGTGGCACAGCAGAGCGAAACGGTAAGAAGCTCAAAGTAGACTGTGATCGCTTTCTTCGCCTTCTTTCGGATGTTTCTCTCCACTTAAATGCACAGATGGATGCACACCGGAATCAGCCTCAGGGAAAAACGAGATCATCGAAGCAACGAGGAGGAAAAGAGTGCTTACCGAAGTAGCGGGCTTCAATTTTTTCGGGTTGAAAGAGGCTCCGCTCTCCTCTGTCCCCCCCGTCATAGAAGACTCCCGTGTGTGTCGTCTGGCTCTCCCGCACTCTCAGCGTCTTCTCACGCAACGAGGGGGAGAGATTTTCGAACCGCCTCTGGATCCTCTTCAGCAACGCACTCATGTACTCGGCTGCACACACACACACACACACATACACACACATACACACACACACACACACACTCACTCACTCACTCACTCACTCACTGAATACACATGCAAATTTTCCTACAGAAGGCTCTCTGTGCAAACAGAAGAGGAAGGACCGAGGGCCCTCTTCATCTGCTGTCTATCACTCCTTGAATGTCTTCAACAGTGATGGAATGGACACGGGGGAAGGCCTCTAGACCTACTTAAGCCAAAAAGAAAGCCACGGTGTGTGCAGCATTCTGCCTGTCTGTCTGTCTGTCTGTCCAAAGCCATGCGTTTGCCCCCTCCACTGCTGCCTGCCGAGAGGGTGCGTGGGTGCGGGGGCACGTTTCCGCCTCCCCTCCCTTATGTGTGCTCCTCCCAATTGAGGTATACATGATGAATGACAAAGTGCCTGCCTGCCTGCCTGCCTGAAGGACTACCTGCTTGACTGACTGACGATCAGCTGTGAGTCCCCACACGCGCACTGCCTGCATTTCGGCCTTGGGGTCGGGTTCCAGTGACCAGATCATCTGCACAGTTGTCTGCAGGTTGAAGAAGGCACCTCCCGAGGAGCCGTAGGGGATCTCCTCAACAAACGCGCACGTCTCGGGAGTCCCCGACATGTTCCCCTGGTTAGCGATCCGGCGGGAGTCCTGCAACAAATTTAGCTCGGTGAGTCAATGAATACGTAAAGACACAAGAAAGGAATGGAGAGAGAGAAACGTGCATGAAGGGAGGCTCGGCCTGGGAAAAAAGTTGCTGTCTCTCGTTATGCGCGCTGGCGAAGATAGGAATCAATTCACTCGCCAAGTCAACCAGCCAAACTACGAACAGCTTGTTTCTCCCTTCCTCGCAAGCCTAGATGAAACGAAGCAGAAGCAACAGAAAAAGAAGCCGGGGTAAAATGCCTTCCTCTTCCCAACACAACAACAACAGGACCGCCACCAGAACTGTTTTTCCTGTCTACTCCCAGAAGGCTTCACTCACTCAGCAATTCTTCTTGACAAAACACATCGATCAATTTGCATTCTGATCTGCAGCTGATCTGATCAAGCGAGGAAGCCAGCCAATCACCTGCATGGGGACTCACCATGGCGCCCTCCACAAGTCTGCGCAGTCTCGCCCCCACCCCCGCCAGAAGTGCCCGGTGATCCTCCAGGTTCCTCACAGTCAGTCCGAATGCCTCGGGGTCCACCAACTGTTCAATCACTCCCATGCTGATCTGCAAAGGGAACTCAGACTGTCCTTCCTTCATTTTCAGCACCCGCAAATCCTGGCTGAAAGGGCACTGCAGCCACACGTCTCTGCCCACACACGGCGGCTGCACGGTCTCCTTCGACTCCACGTCGATCCGTCCGACCATCGATAGAGGTTCGACAAGAGGCAGCACCCCTGACGCATCCCTCACAAGAGGCTCCGCATCTCCCTTCAACATGTGCTCGTGCAGGGCTGCCCACCGGGGTGACAGGTCCCGCAACACAGACACGTTCCCAACAATCCACACAGAATGCCGAGCACCCTGCGCCATGGCTTGGAAGAGCGGCCGCAGCGACACGGGCGCCTTGGCTCCTCCGAACGCTGTGCCTCCTGTGACATGCGAATACGATCTGACGGGGGAAACCATCAAAATGTCACAACCACGAGGGCCCATACCCAGGGCTTGGATGGGAGACAGGACGCGAAGAGAGAGACGCGGGAATTGGTCGGCCAAGAGCGTCTGGGCCAGGCTCTTGATCAATTCGCACTGCAGACAGGCGGAGACATGCAGCGAATACAGTAACTTTTTTGCTCTGCCTTCTAATATCTGCCTTCTAACATTTTTACTAATATCTGCCTTCTTTTTTGCTCTGCCTCGCCGGACACAACACAATCTCTCTCTTATTCTCTTCTTGATATCGCTATTCTCTTTCTGCCTAGCTGGTTTCGCTCTTTGTCCATCTCCTTCTCAACAGCAAAGAACTTAAAGCTCGATCCTTGCACTGAAAGGAAAGAAGGAATCAATAAAGGAAGAAGACAGAAGACTGGGAAACCGAACGAAGGTGCCCGTCCCTTCCCGCCAGCCAGCCAGCCAGACATCTCTGCTCGCCTCTTCTCTGTCCCCCCCCCNCCCCAGCCTGCCTGCCTACCTGCGCAGGGGTGAGGGCAACGATGACGACTTCGTGCAAGTCGGGAGCGACCAGGCCTTCCAGCTGTCTCTGCACACGCGCACCCTCTGCTTTGGGAAGGACATTTCGGAGCTGCAAGCAACGAAAGGCAGGCAGACACATACAGGGGCAGACGTTTGATGTGTGCACGTGCTTGGTTTTTTTCTTTCTGTCCTTCGTTCTCGACTTGCACCGACACTCAGCGGTCTCGGTAAGGAGGATAGGAGACAGTCTGTCTCATACGGAAAAGCGGACAAGAGCACCCAGGTGTGCATGACCACAGAGCGAGAGGAGATACAGAACACCCGTCTTCAGAGAAAAAGCCTCTCGCAAAAGCATCAGAGAGAGAACGGAAAGGAGGACGAAAGAAAGAACAAACAGACAAACAAACCATTCGAAGCACAAGGAAGGCCTCCCCTCGGTTGAAGGGCCCTCCATCTGCCGACGTCTCCTCCCAGCAGGACCGCCCAATGACACGAGAGTGGTCAAGAAAGTGCCACGGACCGAACAACCCCCTCCTGAATTGACGCAAACACACATACTTCTTACCGGACATGAAGAAAGAAGAGAAAAATCAGGTGGGGGCGTCAACAAAATAGACGCAGAGGCCCGGAGAGCGCATGATCGCAACAGCGAGAGAGAGAGAGAGAGTGTATGAGAGGAAGATGAAAAGAATGATGTAGGCTCTTCAAAGGAGCAGAGACCCACCTTCGAATAATGTAGGATCAAGAGAAGAGTCAGGAAGAAAAAGAGAGAAGTTCCCATGCAGTGGAGGGAGGATGCATCCATGCATGCATGCATGCAGAACTTTCTCAAAGAAAAGGCATTTCGGATAAGAACGAACGGACAGATAGCTCCGTGCCCCAAGTATGCAAACAAACCCACTGACTGACCCCATTCCATGCCACGGAGCCTCCAACATCGACTTCAGGACATCCTTCTGATCCTCCT
>JAHBMJ010002889.1:27391-44891 GCA_018398765.1 Chromera velia
GAGGAGGGGCAGCAAGAGAAACTAACCCGACCAAAGGGTCACTCCGTCTCCCCCTTTGCCTCTGCATGGGCTTCGGAGGATGACGGCAAACCCGGAAAGACTCATACATTCCGAGGGTTTTCTGCTTGCTCCTCTTCGATTTGACGCACGCCAATAATGCATTGATCTTCCCGTTGCTTTGTCGAAATCCATGGGGAAACTGTGCGGGTGTATGTGAAGGCAGTACCGGAACTTGAATCCAATTAGTTAATTTCTCTCTGTGTGTCCCTCCTGACTGACTGACCGGAAAACGACGGGCATCCATTTGGACAGACGTCCGAGGGCGGTGGCGAGCTTTGAGCATTCTGCCTTCTTTTGGAGTTCTTGTTTGCAATCGATCAGGTCCACGATGATTTTCTGAATCCGCAGCACGCGCCTCTCCACAGGCAGAGGCAGAGATCCAGACGACAGAGAGGAGGAGGAACCCTCAGAAAAGTCGTCCAGATGGGTCTGCATGTTCATTCACACACACAAACAAACAGAGACGTACAGAAAGAGAAAATTAAAGGGGAACTTAAGAGAGGAAAGAAGGATGGAAAAAAATGATGACAATGGCAGGCGACGGAAAGGAAAGTCAGGAAAAGGAAAACCTCATCACTTGCCGTTCATTCCCTCCTTCCGCCACCCTCGCTTGCCTGCCGCTCTACTTCTCACCAAGACAAATCTCTCTGTGTTGACCGAATGAATCAAACGAGATCAGCCAAGAAAGAGATCCCTGTCGTCTCTGCTGGACCCCCCCTTCTCTGCCCACAGAGAGACCTCAATCCAGCAGAGCATTCTGACGAGACAACTACGCGAACAACGAGCGGAGATAAGCCGCAGATCTGAACAATGCCTCAGGTGCATTTATTTGGAGGAAAGCGACATGCGCCTCCCTGAATGCAAACGTTCGTTCAAGTCGTGAACAGCAAAGAAGGAAGGCTTCTCTCTCACTCTCCTGGCTGACCGTGCAAGCAAGAGCCCCCGGATGAAGAGGAAACGAAATTCCCTTCCTCCTCCCCCCACTCGTGTCTGCGTCATGGTGATCGCACACCCTCATCAACGTCTCTCTCATCGCAGCGACACCACTGGACTCTGCACCTCCCCACCCACCTGCCCCCCCACTATGCCGCACAAGCACAAGCACGGGAATGCCCTGAGCTGCCAACAGCCCTGTCGTACTCTGCACTCAAGCAGACGGAAGGAATTAAGCGATGATGTCTTGACATTTCATTTCTTGTTGTTTTTTGGCGAGAATGCACTGGTGCCTATCTGTGTCTGCTGTTTCGGTGAAATTTTTTCTCCCCGCTCGTGTGTGTGCGTATTCTGTCTGTCCGGCGAGACAGAGAGAGAGGAAGACAGAGACAGGAAGCAAACAATGGAACAAGAAAAGAGAGCCAATCAAGGCCACGATGCGATAAACCTCTATTGATGTTCTGCATCTCTTTTTCCCTTTTTCGTTCTTTTTTTCTTTCCTTTGATCTTCTTCAGGAAGAAAACGAACGAGGTCACCAGAGAGAAACGCCGAACAAACAAAAACCGCCTCCTCTCCCTCTCCCTCTCCTCAACCCACCGCGACACATGAGAACTTCCCAATCCGGTCATGCAGGTCCACATGAATCCTCCTGATGCCGGGACAGACGCTGCCGTCTTCCACCTCTCTGTCCAGAGACCGGGGAAGGGACGCCAGGGCCACTGCCTCCTCCAGTCTCTGCACACACACACATCAGGCAGACATCCATCGTCCCTCCCAAAAATTTACTTTTTTCACACACATGCATACAGTAAGTGAGGGGGAGAGTTTGGTCAATTGCGCGTGAGTGCAAGTATCCGTGTGCGTCCAAAAGCGAGACTCTCAACGGCTCTGTATGGAGAGATCAATTGTATTAAGTGAAAGGAATATGCGAACACCCCCACCAACACACAGCGGGGAGGAGGAGACAAAGAAAAAACAACAAAAACAGAGGAAGAAAGAAAGGGAGACAAAGATCAAAACAAACAAAGGACCACCACTGACTGCCCCCCCTCCAATGCACCAACCTCTTGTCGAGCGACTGTCTTACCGTCCCTCCGGGTCTCTGCCTCCCTCGGGTGGATTCCTCCCATCGCCGTGACCACCAGAGGATTCTCATAGGCTCTTCGGGTCTCAATCATCTCTTGGATTTTCCTTCTCGTAATGACCATCTGACTCGACAGAAGCTGCTGTCTCCTCTTGAGGGCCAGAGACGCCACATGGGATGGAATCATCACAGGCAGAGGGGGCAGGGAAGGCCCCCGATTGACCAAAAATTTGCCTTCGGGGCCCCTGTCCATCCTCAGAAGAGTCGAGTCGTCAAGTCCGTGTCGTCTCAAAAGGGCAGAGGCCGTCTGGCGGTTCGCCTGCAGAGAGAGAAAAAGAGAGAGAGAGAGAACGAGAGACAAAGAGAATTTGTTTGTGCATCATATACACGGATGAAAGCACGGTCAATACTCTCATACGTTCACTTCGCATACTCCGTCCTTCTTTTCTGCAGTTTCCGCCTTTGTTTTCTTATCCTATTTTCTTGATGTTCTGCGGAAAGGAAAACACACGCACTTCTTTGTACTCACTGTATTCACTGCACGAGTGTTGTGTTTTCTTCCTTCCCTTAATTCCCCTTTTTTGAGAACGTTTGGTCTCCCTCCCCCGTGTCTTTGCTCCCGGCTCCTTTTTTCGCATCTCTCTTATCCTTCTTTCTTTCTTGCCCTCCCTCCCCTCTCAACGCTCTCTCTGACGCACGCAAATTGCCCGACAGAATTCCTTCAACTCTCTGTCTTGTCACACAGGCAACATCCCCCACATCCCTCAGGCACCCTGAGACTAACCGAGCTGCAGAAGTCCTCAAAGAGCTTCGACACCTTCACCCCCCCCTCCCCCTCCCCCTCCCCCTCTGCCGCCCCGTTCAGACCTCCATTGAAGAACCGTGCCGCCATCTCGGCCGCCCCCCCCCTTAGACCGGCCTCGGGATTCCACCCTGGCAGGGCAGCCAG
This sequence comes from Chromera velia, assembly GCA_018398765.1. NCBI lineage: Eukaryota > Chromeraceae > Chromera > Chromera velia. The sequence goes on from JAHBMJ010002889.1 coordinate 30,419, forward strand.
AGACTGTTGCAGGGTGCGGAACACAGCCGCCTGCTGGAGGGAAATGTCTAGACGGGTGGCAAAAACCGTGTGGCCTTTCTCCTGCAGAAGGGCCCGGAAAGCCGGTGTGCGGGGTCTGACTGCCACCGTGAGGTGGGGTCGATGCTGATCTTTTTTCTTCTCAATTCTGGGGGGTGACAGTACTACGGCAAGGGCTGCCGCTGCCTCTATCGCCTCGAGTTCTGATGCGTGTGCAATTTGGCAGGCAGACAGGAGTATGAGGGAATCCGTTCGGAGGTCCGAGACCGGAAAGAAGGAGGCGGATGTGATGGTCGCCTTTGCGGGTCCGCCCTCCGCTTCTGTCTCCGTCTCCGTCGCGCTTTTATTTTCTTTTTCAGCAGGAGGGTCGAGGGCAAATCGGCAGATGAGAGTGTCCTTCGGCAGATGTTCGTCTGCGTATGTTGAGCTCTCTGTGTGAAAGCGACGCACAGGGAGGTCCACAGCCGCAAGGAGAGCGTCTTTCAATTGAAGCTGCAGTGACCAAAAGGAGGGAGGCAAACGGAAGAAGAGAATCTGGTCCAGTGGGGAGAAGACAAAAAGGAAAACGTCAACCCTGGGTGATATCGGACGTACAAACACTCGGAAACACAGGGAAAGGGGCCGATTTCAAAACGGAGGCAGCGCAGCAAACCAGAGAAGGGAGAAAGGGGTCACATGTGCATGGCATTTGTGAGGGAGGGACACTTCGGACGAGACAGCTCGACACAAAAAGAGAGCGCGAAAGAACGCCAGACACCTCTTCTCTTCGAATGCGGTCGTATGGCCTGGAGAACTGGAGACAGCAGGAAGGAAGGTAGTCGAAGATGCTGAGTCAAGCTAGTCCACTTAATTCCTGTGGAGGAATTCAGACGCACGAACCTTCAAGTTTGTCTCCGCATCCGCTCGGAGCTTTTTGAGCAATTTTGCCCTTCGTTTCTCTGTCTTATTGTTCTCCTGTCCCTCCTCATTCTCACTCTCACTTTCGCCCTCATCTTCCTTGACCTCTTCCCTGTTCGGATCGGGAATGTCAAGAATGTTCAACTTCAAAAAATCTGCGTAAAGCTCTTCCACACTCATATTGGACGAAAGACAGATAAAACCGTAAAAAAGAGTTCGAGCGGCAAGACTTCGTGTGAGTCCTGCGGACACACGTCACGGGAAAGGCTGCCGCCAGGGGTCAGGGCTCTTTCTTGCTCCATGCCCAGGGACAGACAAAAAGAGAAAATCGGCACCAGAGACGGATGCCGTCTCTCTCCGAACACAAAAACTTTTCAGGCACTCTCACGCTTCCTTGTCCCCAAAAAGCTCCACCACAAGGACAGGTAGCCAGGCACGATTGACTGCCGTGCTTCACTTACTCTGCCGCTCTCTAAAGATGAAACGCCCCAGAGAGACCAGAGAGAAACCTAGCTGAGCGGCCTGAGCCATGCTGAGCCGTTGCTGACAGACTCAGACAGAGAATTGAGAAAGGAAAGAAAAAAGTAAGGATCGAAATGAAAAAGTCGGTCCCGCGGGCCCGGCCCGACTCGAGCGTCACCTATAGCCAGGGGAGCCCCTGCGCCCGCGTCGGGCGCCGCGGGAGCACCGGAGGGTTTAATATTTTTAGGTCAGTTTTTTACCAGACCTGAATCATTTTTCTACGTGGTCTCATCTCTAGTCAGTTCCAGGCTCGTTACTTCTACTAGCACTTTTATTTCCTTCTAATTGCTCTTAGCCAACCTTCTGAAAACCTTTCAATTTTATGAAAGAATGTACTACAGATGTGTTTGTTTTAAGGATAATTTAAGGTATCATCATTGTAATTACTGTCTTACTTATTTAAGTGTCATTTAACAAAAATTCTCTGACTCCACACGACCCTAATAGAGAAATACAATTCATCTCTATATAAAAACTGTCAGCGCAGACAAGTGATTTATTAATAAAAAAATGTGAAAATTTCTCCTTTAAACTGTTTTCAAACCTATATACTATGTACTTACAAAACAGCTCAACGTGGTCATTTTGATGCGCGCGCGCGTTCGCGCGAAAATGTGCATCTGATAAACTTGTTGATCGATCGATGCAATTGCATGCATGCGCAATCTTAAACGGATTGAATGTACGGATTGACGAAAACGTATATACGTACATGGTCCTGCATTTTTCATCCGCGCCAGCAAAACCAGAGAAGAAACACGGGCTCTGACTTCATCTCACCTTTTGCATCTCCCGTTAAATCTCATCTTAGAGCGAGAAACCACAATGAGCGACACTGGAGAGCGGCCGTTGGTGGCTGTTGGGTCTGCCCCCGTTGCTCTGACGTCTCTGGCGGACAGGGGTGGAGCTTCTGTCGGGTTAAAGTCCCAAGGGGGGCTCTCTGTGAATTTGGACGCGTCGAACATGAACGGCAGCAAGTGGTGGGTGTCAGGGTATGAGGAGGACGGGGGCCTCTCTGTGTCACGAAGGGCAATGCAGACGCAATTTCGGAACCAGACGGCACAGCTGCAGGCGGAAGCGGAGGTTAGTGAATATGCAGAGGAGAAAGAGGGGGGTGTCGGGCACTGGGGGATCAGAGAAGAGAAGCATACGGATGCAAGGACAAGAAGGGAACGAAGGGGCAAATATTCAATATCATTTGTGCATGAATAAAATCAGGTTCCCACCAAAGACATGTAGACGGCTCGTTTCTCAACCCGAATCAAGTTAGAATAAGAATATGAATCAAGAAGAAGACTTCCTCCTGTAGGGCACATGAATATCTTTCCTGCGTGTATGTGTCCAGACACATCTCTCTCTCTGTGCATTTGTGTGTATGTGTCCGTGTGCCCTTGCAGCGTCGCCACAGCGAATTGACCAGACAGATCTCTCTCTCTGTGCATGTGTGTGTATGTGTCCGTGTGCCCTTGCAGCGTCGCCACAGCGAATTGACCAGACACATCAAGGATGACCACCGCCACAAGATGCTTCAACTGAAGAGAGTGTTAGAGGTCACACAGAAAGCCAACGGGTGAGTGGGTGGGTAGGCACTCGCTTGTTCCCCTTTTCATTTTCTGTCTGTGTGTCTGCCACTTCGTTTTGTGTGTTGGCTTAACTCTCTAACACCCAGTCGTTGGTTTGGTTTTCGCATTTCGTCGTTTCTTTGGCCCCCCGATCGAAGATGAGGTCACGTGTTTACTTTCATACAGAATTCTTTTTCAGAAAAAGAATTCTGTATGAAAGTAAACGCAGGCCTACCGATCGAAGATGAGTTCACCACACGGGAACCTGAGCCTTGAACCCTTTGCCTTGCCTTGATGTGTCCGTTCGATCAGGACGTATGTGGAGGAGATCATAAAACTCAGACGACAGGTTGGTTTGTTCGCTTCTTGTTGCTGTGGCCGGCCGTTGGATTTCACATATACCTCTCTGCCCCTCCCCCCCCCTCTCTCATCCTCTCTCTTTTTTCAATTGTTTCAATCAATGGTGCTACCAGCCAAGCTATTTGTATTACTCCCTGTGGGGCGACTTGCTGGCTGTCCTGAGGTTTGCGTGAGTCGCTTTCATGTAAGTGCAAAACAACTGCCAGATGGCACTCTGAGGCACTTGCAATTGTCCTGAAGGGTTTTCCCCAGGCTTCAGCCATGTTGTGATTGCGTTCTTGAGAAAGAAACAGTCAGATCCTCGAATCGGTCTCAGAGATTTTGACTCACTCACTCTTTCTCCTCTAACTCTATGCATCGTTCACCCTGGCATTCTGTATCATGTACATTTCTATATTGATCTCTCCCCCCCTGCCTTTCTCTCTTTCTCTCTGCAGGTGAACAGTCAGGAAATTTTCATCGCTGCCATGCGGAACGACTGGAACGCCCACTCAAGTTTTCAGACTGCAAACGTGAGTGAGTGAGTGCATAAGTGAGTGAGTGAGTGAGTGAGTGAGTGAGTGAGAGAGTGAGAGAGTGAGAGAGAGAAAGCGAGTGAGTGTGTGAGTGAGTGAGTGAGTGAGTGAGTGAGTCTCTTTCTTCTCCTCGTGTTTTCAAAAGACAAACCAATGGGAGTCGAGGTGCGAAGTCAGTCAGACGCTCACAGAGCAGCCTGCCGTGGCAGCACAGAGTCAGCACTGTTGTCGGAGGCCTGCATGGGTTTTGGTCAAATACATAGGAGTGCATTCAGAAACAACAGAAACACTGAATGAATGAATGAATGAATGAATGAGTGAATGAATGAATGAATGAATGAGTGAATGAATGAATGAATGAATGTCCCCCCCCCTCTGTGCGTGCAGGGAGACCTGGCCGGAGGGTCACCGGACGGCTCGGGATCGCCTGTCAATCAGGTGTGTGTGTGTGTGTGTGTGTGTGTGTGATTCTATTTTTTGGGGTGGGGGTTCGGGCGGTCGTTTGGTGTTGATATGTAGAGGTGCACAAAAAGCTTTTGTTCACTTTGGTGCTTGCTGCGTTGACACGTTCGATCGAGGGATCCTTGAAGGAAGTTGATCCAACCCGTCTCTTCTCTCGTTAACTGCAGTCGTCCTTCCTTTAGTGGTCCCTTTTTGGAGACACCAGGCGACGCGGATCTTCTTTTTTCCTGTTCCTTTTTTCTTGTTCGAATTGTCTTTTTTTGCTCGATCGTCCCTTTGGCCGCTGGATCTGTTGCTGTACTTTTTGCCTTGTCTGTGTGTGTGCAGAATGATCGGCATGCGGGGGGGACAGGGGGGGCTGCTGGGGGGCTGGATGCGGCTGAGAGGGGGACGTTTGAGAGCGAACTGAACGCGCGGAACGATTTGGTCAGGGGGGGTTGCTGTGCGTGGGTGTAGTTGTGGAAGAGACGGGGAGGGGCAAGAGCAGGTCTCAGCATAAAATCTCTTGCATTCACAGTTCCCTCAGCACTTGCAGGATCCTTTTTTCGCTCCTCCCGTTATGAACAGATTTTGAAGGAAGGGAGAGATCGCTTGGTTTGTCCCCTTTCTCTGCATGTCGCTCTGCTGCTTGAGTCGGCAGAGCAAAAAAGGATTATGATTTGAACTTCTTTTGGCCCTGTGTGATGACAGACGGCGTCTATCTGAATGGAGCGTTCAAATGTTAGTCTTTCCTCTTCCTGTCTGCAGATTGACATGCTGAGGGAAGAAATCTCATCACTTCAAAAAGCGGTCCTGCATCAGCAAGAGTGAGTGAGGGGGGGCACGAGTGTGAGGAGAATGGAGTTGACTTTGTTTCTCTTTTTTCAAACCAGTGGGCGTTCTCATGGCCTCACAGTTTCTTTCTGTTGCAGTTGTGCGTGCTGTCTGTCTATGCAAAAGTAGCCTACGTGTGAAAGCGTATGTTTGGGTGCTGGGGGGGTCCGCAAGTATGTTCGTTCTTGCAATTCTACTGGTTTCTCATTGGAGTAAAGTTTTGCTGCTCATTCATGTGTGGTGCTCTCCGCCAGTGCCACAACAGTCTTTTGGAGAGCCTCGAGAGAACCCATGCAGCTCCTAGACGGTTTCTGTTTTTTGTTCGAAGACTCAATTCAATCTGCCTGCCGTCTTTTGAACGGCTGGTCCTCTTTGACGTGTTGGGTGCGTGCAGTCTCTTTGAAGACGCAAAGAAGGGATATTTAAATTCTGTATTCTGTATTGGGTGCGTGAAGTCTCTTTGAAGACGCAAAGAAGGGATATGCATTATTTAAATTCTGTATTATTTTTTACTAAATTGGGTGCGTGCAGTCTCTTTGAAGACGCAAAGAAGGGATATGAAGCCAAGCTGGCAGCTGTAAAAAAGGTCTGGAAGAATGCTGAAGCTTGATGCTTTTCGAAGTCTGATCACCAAAATGTTGCCTCGCTCTTGAAGATCACGATTCACCGGCAAGGAGTGCACGCACGATATTTCTCTCTGCTTGATCAAAAATCGCTCCGAGACACAGAGGCAAGCCAACATTTGGACAGTTTTGGAGGATCGACAGAATTTTACGAGTGGAGATTCACTCGGTTCCCACAATGTCCAGAGTGCGTTTGACATGAATATGCGTTAATTAATTCACATGAATATGCGTGAATCAATTAATTCGTTCAGGATCTGCAAACCCAAGAGGACGCGTTCTCATCCAAATTGGAAGCGTTCTCTGCCAGGTGGGTACATGGGCCTCGCTTTCTCTTTCTCTTAATCCAACATTCTCACCTTGGTGGCTTTCGAGGAGTTCTTTCTTCTCCAGGTCTCTCTTTCGTCTTTCCTCCGCTCCCCATGGAAAGGCCCCTCAGCACAGAAGCGAGGGGAGGAGGACTGGAAAGGAGGGCCGTTTTTCGCGCTTCTGTATGTGACTCAAAACGTCAAACGCGTAAATCCGACACCCGCAATGCCTTGCTGGCACATGGCTGAGAGCTTATAGGGCGGAATGAAAACAAGAGTCCTTAGAGAGCTTTTTAATGACCTCCATTTGGACCTCCATTTGTGCTCGCGTCTGTGCAGCTTTGAAGACTACAAGGCCCAGGCCGAAAGGGAACTCCAGCTGTTGTCTCTAATTAACCTGAGGCAACAGGAGGTGGGTGGAAGGGGGCGAAAGGGGGGAAAGTCTTCGGAGAGATGTGGAGTGGTGCGCAACACGGAGAGTGCGACTAGTGTTTTGCAGACGAACTTCTTTTCGCTTCGCTTTTGACCTTGACTGCGCATCGTAACGAGTTTGTGCGTGGAGAATTGTCTTCCAGAGAGATGGACCTAAAAAGAAAAGAGAGGATAAATGGCTGCATCTTTTCTTTTCTTTTCTCGACGGGAGCGGAGCGAAGAGAAAGGAAAGACAATCTTTTCTTTTCTTTTCTCCTCTTCTCTTCGCAGAGCTGATCCTCGTTTCTGATTCGCTGTCCACATTTTGAATCGCATGCGCTGACGCCTGCAGGGCCTTCATGAGCTGGAGGAGGAGAGGGTGCGACACGCAGCGGCGAGAACGGTCGGCGTGGGGGTGGGTGGGTGGGTGGGCTTGTCGTTCGTTCATGCAGCCTGACCGCTTGGCAGAAGCACTCTGCATCCATCATGGATCGGCTTTCAATCTGTTGATTCAAAGATTCCTTCAAGTTTTACCCCATTGCGAGACTATCAAGCCTTGAAGAATCCAGTGAGTGCGACCAAGTCGACTCTTCTTCTTTCTGCTTTTACTCCGACCTCTCATGAACCTAGCTCGATGAATGTATGCCCTGTTCCTTTTCCTCTCTTCACGCTCGCAGAAACCCACCCCTGCCATCGGACCTGCCGGGGACCCCCCTGTGATAGAGGAGTGCGTGGTGCACGGGGTAGACGAGTTTGGCCTCTCCTTCGCGTGGAGGAACGGAGTACAGCCCGTGCCTCGTCAGTCTATTCATTCTGAATGAAAATTGCGTTCTCCCGTTTCGTGTCGCAAGTATGAATTTTGAGCAACGGACTGCAACCCAGTCTCCTTCCTTGTGCCGAAGGAATTCGAATTCATTGACTGAGGTCATCGGTCAGTTTGGCTTTGTCTGAGAGGATGCTGTGCTTCTAGAAGACCACTCTCGTTTCCCTTCCTCTATTGCAGATTCGTTTGATGCATTGTTCGTTTTGAAAGCTTCTAAGTGTGATGTAAGAATGCTGTGTGTGTTGTGCTGCAGACGCAACTGTCATCGCTGCCCACCCGATCTTTCGAGTGATACGAAACCGACAGCTGTCGACTGCTGAGGAGGAGCAGCCGGGGGGGGGAGGGGAAAGCCTGGAGGCCAGGGGAGTGAGACAGCAGGGAGGGGAGACGGGGGGGGAACAGTACCAGCGGGCCCCGGCATCTGGGCCTCCTACCGACGTGAGGGGGTGGATAGAGGCCCTGGCACCTGCAGAGAAGAACCTCAGGTTGATCAACGAATGGACCTCCAAAGGGGACACGCAGAAGCAGTCAGTCAGTAGGCGATACATGACAGATAAAAGGAGGATCGTGTAGAATAAAAAAGAGAGGAGGGAGGAAACACGAGCCTTGGCTTCGGAGAGGCCTTAAAAAGAATCACAACACGTGCCCCAGTAGTGCTTTTTTTTTTCCGTCTCCTTATTTGTCCTCTTCTTCTTCGTTTTCTTCCGCTTTGTCTTCGTCTTCAGAGCAAGCAGCACAATGATAGGAGTTCACCGCTAGAGGAAGTACAAGACATTCAGTTTAATTGTCTTGTTTTGTCTGGCCTTTCCTTTCTGCCATCAAAGGGTAATTGTGGTCGAATGGCGAAACCAAACTCATTCATTCACTCCATCAATTCGAATTCCAATTATGCCCCCACTGCACCATGCAGGCCTCCATTCGGAGAGGCCTGGAGCACTCGTCCTCTCCCGTCAGTTCTTTTCTTTCTTCTGCTTTTTCGTCTCTTTTTCTGCCTCTCTGGGTGGTTCATTGTTTGTTTATTCTGTATTGTAATCATTCTTGCACATTTGTGTTTGCACGTGACCAGCTGGATGTGCGCGCGGGTGCGCGCGTGTGTGTGTGTGTGTGTCAGTGCATGGATGGATGAAGGGCAGGGGGGAGAGGCAGAGGGGGCAGATCAAGGAAGGAATTTGTATCCCCGCTCTTTCTGTCATCATTTTTTCCGCCTCCTCCTCGCATTTTGTTGTTTGTCTCGTTTTGTCTCTTCGTGCTTTTTTGTCTGCACGTGGCTTCTGTACTATTCTGCATGTACCATGGCAATATGCCCGTCCATTCGTTAATTAAAATTTATTTGTGTGCAGAACCCTGAGGCCTCTCTGTTTGTTTGTTTGTTTGTTTCTTCTGTATCCATGTGTCCATCGATGGTTGAATATAATTTGTGTACAGAACCCTGAGGCCTCTCCGTCAGCCGACAAGGGATCCCTGCACTCGGAGGTGTGTCTGTTTGTTTGTGTTTGTGTGTGTGTGTGTGTGTGTGTGTGTGTGTCTGTCTGAAGCGTTTCGGAAAAAGTGAAGTGAAGAAAAGACCATACAGTCTGTCTGTCTGTCTGTCTGTCTGTCTGTCTGTGTATCTGTTTGTCCGCCTGCGTATCTTTGTTGGGTTGGCATCCTATGTTCTTTTGCTGTCTGTGTCCCTTTGCTCGTTGTCTGAGCTTGAGTGAGCATCTGTTGTTTGGGGTTTTGCACCGTCCTTGCTTTCTTTGTGTGCGTCTTCTTTCTTTCCTTCTTTGACTTAATTGTTTCTGCAGGCAACGGGCGCTCCTTCGAGCTGAGGGCAGACAGCAGGCCCCTGTCGTGGAGATTCCTGCTTTGGGGTTCCGCCCGGATGTCTTTCGAGAGAGCAACGGTACAGGCGGAGGGAGGCTCTCGCAGAGAGAATGCCAAACAGGAGGGGGAGAAGGTATGCAGGAAGCCATTTATTCTTCGCACGCCGGGCATGCGCACAGGGAAAACAATAATGTTGTGGGAAAGAACAGCGGTGGGCGGTTAAATGGGAGGACTCAAGGATTCAAAACCGTTCGATAAACAAAAACATCATTGATGACGTCATTGACTGATCTTATCGGATCTTATGGACAAAATAAATAGGTCGAGGTTGTTGTACCCAAAACATTCCAATTTTTAATATATTATACAGCTGCTTAAGTTTCAAACCGGCTGGCTGTCTTGAAAGAAATAAAGGAGCCGAACGAAAGTTGCTGCTTTGTTTTCCCCTTCGCACACGACTAGCTAGCTGTGTGGAGGGAGCCCCTGATCGAGTCTTATGCACGACAATACTTGGCAGCGGCATTTGTCAGTTGGAATGCACAGTAGTTAGCCTTGTGCTGAGCCAAGTCTTTTCACTTTGTCACGCTGCATGTCGCAACCCAAACAAACCTTTACATGAACGGGTACCCATCGCGCCTCTTCGTCTCTTCCCCCACACAACGCACGCACACCATTTTGAGTTGGTGTGCATCCATTCATAGCTAGGGGAATGTGGAATCTGTGCAGGGTCGGCATCTTTGCAGTCAGGGAGATTCTCCCCAACCAGGAGATCAGCTACAAATGCAGAGAAGGTGTTTCTGCGCCTGCAGAGGGGAAGCCAAAGCCGGGGGATGCCTGGCCCACCCACCAAAGAGACGGCTGTCTGACTCTGACCGATTCTGACCGACCGATCCCCTAGATCAAGCTGATCGATCTAACGTCCCTCTATGTCTCGTGGACTCCAATTTGTTGTGTTGTTCTGTTGCTCTGGTTGCACCCAGTTGCAGAGCTGTCTAACCTTGATGACCGTTTGACCTGCTTTCTCTCTTTCCCCCTCTCTCTCTCCCAATCTCTGTGTGTGTGTATGTGTGTGTGTGTGTGTGTGTGTGTGTGTATGTGTGTGTGTGTGTGTGCGTGTGTGTGTATGAGTGTGTGTGTATGTATCCATTCTTTCTTTCGCCTCTGAAGACCGACAGAGCAAAGAGCTGGATGACACACACTCGCTGCATCGATCTGCATCTTATTCCACTGCATGGTTAAGAAGACAGCTCTCAGTCTCAGAGACGGGGGGAGAATCAGATGGGAGACGCGTGACTTTTTATTATGAATCAATGGCTCTATGGTATATCTGCATGATAATGGAATTAAGAAGCAAATTTGGCTGCCTTATTCTCATGCCAAATGTTCTATTTGACTTTTTATGCCGTGCCACATTCAAAAGAAGACGAATCCTTGGCTGTATCATAGTGGACTTCATGGTGAACGAACTTCATTGCACGCTAATTGTGTCACTTGGTTTTTCCTGGGGGGCAACGTTCAAGAGATTGCGTACGGTTACCCGACCGTACGTGATATTTATAGTTGATGCGTTTACTTGTCTTCTTGTACCTGCGGTCTTTCTGTCTCTCTTTTTCTTTCTTTCTCTCTGTCTTTGGTCTTTTACTCATTCTATATTTATCAATATTTATTTTTTTTTTTCCCACAGACTGTTCAGCTTTGACTGCACAAAGCTAAATGCTGCCAGCTCGACAAAAAGCCCTTTCTTCACTGCATCGAAGTGGCTGTCAGAACACAGAGAAAACATGAATGCCCTCTGTAGACGACCTTTCAATATGCACTGTAATCTCTTTCCCCGTATGGCGGACGCTGCATGCATGAATCGAGGAACCACCAGCAGATTCTGATAGAGGAGAGAGGCACCATTCACTCGCACTCGATTGGGGTCTTTTGGTAAAAGCAGCAACCACCTCTTACAAGTGCACACGATCAGTTAATTCGAATTGCAAAAGGTTTGATGTGGTCTGTTCTTCCACAACACACTCAATAATATAAAAATCAGGTTCGCACAGTGAAGAACACAAAGTTTCTCTCTAGGTTTCTCTGCATGGCACTGTGGAATGATAGACGCTAATCTTGTCATCCATCCATCGATACACAAGATGAGATGCATCACACAATATTGTACAGAGAAGTCCTTCCTCGCTCATCTGCCCACTGTTTCTCTTTTAAGTACTTTTTACCACCACTAAATCCGCTAACGCAGGCGTGAGAGGTGATCCCTGCGCAAATCCTTCTCTTTATCATAAACTTAGATCAAGACTCACCGGACTCGGACTCCGGTACTAATTGAAACGGCAAAAAAAAAATGTCGTTATATTATAACTTATATGATTTTTACGTATTAATTTAATTAAGTATACTAGAAACGTGTGATGATCGAGGGTTTTGTTATGTATACTAGAAACAGTTTTAAAACGTATCGAAAAGCTAGTAAAAAAGTTTTACAATATGTAATATTGATTACTAGTCTAGGCTCTGCACTATAAAAAGGTATTAAAAAAATATTGGAACGATTGTAGGGAACGATTTTCTTTTTTTTATAGATTTTCTTTTTTTATATCCCGATCGATAAACAACTGTTGTTCAAGTGTTGTTAAGGTATTGTTCATCTGTAGTGCTAGAAAAAGGTTCAAAGTTCAAGGTTCAAGGTTCACTTCGAAGTAATGAACCTGAATCAGGTTCAAAAACAGGTTCAAAAACAGGTTTACTTTTAATTAATAGAAACCTCATTTTTTTATGTTATTATATGCCTTTAAATTAGGCTTTAATGCATTCTTAGAACGTTTTATTATAGAATCTATGCCTTAGTAGTGTTTTTAAATAGTTTAAATCAATATTTACGCTCACATTAGGTGCTAGTCTCAAGTTATTCACTGTTTATAGTCGAAAATTAGTAATCAAAAAAGCCTGAAAAAAATGGAAAATACTATAATTAAATTTATATGATCGTATCAATCATGACAATTTAGTCAACATAAGACCGTCACAGCGTTTCTTTCTTTCTTTCTTTCTTTCATCTGCTCACCGGTTGCCCCGCGGAAGCAAGCAGAGGTACTTCTTCACTTCTGCAACCGTCAGCATGAGTTTTCATGCTGACATATAATGCTGACATATGCTGACATGCATCTGTCCGACACAATAGATTGAACCGGCTGGGGACAGTTGCTGTACGCGCGGCTCCAGCTCCTTATTTCACCTATATAGGCCACGGGCGGCGTGGGCCTGGCCAGCTTTATACCAGTGGCCGCGCATCTGGCCTCCAAAACAGGTTCAAAACAGGTTCAACAGGTTTAAAACAGGTTCAACGGGTTCATTTTTTCATATTTGAACCTTTTCTTAATGAACCTTTTCCCAGCCCTATTCATCTGTTGCATTGAGTGTTGCACAAAAAACAACTGTTGTTGTACCGATATATAAAAAAATAAAAAATATATCAGTGCTACTATGATTCAGTAGTTTTTTTTTTTTTAGAGTGCAGAGCCTAATTACTAGTAAATATGTAATAAATTCAAAAACTACTTTTAAAAATTAAATTTCAAAAATCGTATTTGGTCATATTTGACCCAATAATTTGGGAGTAATTGGGAGAATTAGAATGCCAAATTGGGAATTTTGAATCCCAAATTTTTTCTTTGGAACAGGTTAGAAATATTTTTTTCTCTGTCTGATTTTAGGCTAAATCGTATCCACAATAACCCATACGCTGTCTCACTCATTGTACACAAGCTCAGTGGAGTCACTGCCTGCTTCAGTGCATAATTAACCCAAGAATTTAATAGAATTTAAGCATTTTATGAAGGCTGATGATAAAGCTAGGTGTGTTTTGCAACCTCCTTGAACCTAAGTGCCACTCAAAAAAATCTAATCAAGATGATCTCTACCTGCGGCATCGTTTTTTAAGAGACCGTCAAAACACCGTCCAGATATGTGTCTTTGGCTTTGAAGAGACCGTAAATGATCTGCACCTGCGGCACGGACTTTCAAGTTTATCCAAAAATACAGCTTGAAGTTTCAAATGATACTGTAGTAGTTAGGTTCAAGGAGGTTTGTTTTGTTCAGCCTCTAATAGAAGCAGCAGAATAGAACAATATGTGTTACTAGGCGCTGGATAGAGAAAAAAAAAAAAAGATCTCCCTAGATTGTCTACTTTTTTTTTTTCTTTTTCAGTCAAACAACTGTTGTTTAACTGTTGCACAAGTGTTGTTTGTATGTTGCATAACTGTTGTTAAGTCTTGTTCAGGGTCAAAAAGTAAAAAAGAAAAAAGAAAAAATCTTCCGAGATCGCCTATTTTTTTTTCCCCCTTTTAGCCGGCACCTAGATGTGTTAAATAAACTCTCTGTTGAATATGACATGTACATAAACAAACCTATAGCTTGCAAAACACAATTTTAATTAAGAATTTTGTTATACATGCCGCGTCCTCATATATATTAATAAGGGGCGGATCTAGCTTAGTTTTTTAGAAGGTCTAAAAACATGTTTGCCCATCGATTACTTTTAATGCAAGATGGAATCTGACGGATCTCGCGAAACTTGTGGTGAAAGCTTGGCCTGGCCGAGCTTATGCCTATGTCTTAGCTCTGAGTAGTTCTTTATATGACCTATATCTGATGCAAGCAAGCTTGCAAACAGCTCTGAAAAGCAAGAAAAATTACCATTGGTTAACGTACGTAAGCTCTTTCAAAACGCAAAAATATATCAGCGGTAGTTTGGTAAGTGCCCCCCGCGGGCCATAGTGGTTTTATATAATGATTGAGGGTTTTGTTATGCATGCCGCGTCCCCATATATAAGGGGCGGATCTAGGCTATGGTGGTTTTGATGCTTTTCTGAGCTGATGATTGAGGATTTTTTCATGCATGCCGCGTCCCCATAAGAGGCGGATCTGAGCTAATTTGGAGCAGAGCTCTCCGGGGCCTTTTGCATACGTGTGGGCTCAGCCTCTCATGCATGCAGGGGAATTGTTTCCTAAGTGCCCCCCGCTTCGCTTTCCGGGGATTTTGAAATTTGACTGACGCACGAGCGCGCACGCATTCAAAAAAGTTCAATTGTCTGACCTTGAAAATACTAAGGTCCTTAATGCATGAGTCTGAAACTCTCCAAGAATGAAGACTCGTTTGCAACCAAGAGACGATGGAATGATCCACCTTGCAGTCTTTCGCTCAAGCCTCGACTATCCCATTCAAGGAGATTCTGAGGCCGCATCAAATATATACCCCACTCATTGAGAGACGAGGATGCTGTTTTGCTGTTGCGATGCCCCTTCACGCGATAAGGAAGCCGCTTCAGAACTTTGGATTGTTGCGGAGGACAAA
>JAHBMJ010002889.1:49891-61058 GCA_018398765.1 Chromera velia
CTTATAAAATTTGTATTGCAGCCTATATTTCTAGAAATGATATAAAAAATCTGTTCCATAGTTCTTTTTCTATCGTTATAACGTTTTCTCACACAAAGTTTCAGTTTCTAACTCTTTACCAATTATGAAAACAAGTTTTTTGTGGAAAAGCACCGGTCTCCTATGTAGAGGGAGGGGCAAAAAGCACCCCACTCGCCCCGGGCATGCAAATAATTTAAGCCGGCCAATTCTGGTTTACTTTTTTTTTTACTGTGATACGCCTAGCTAGAAAATTAATTACTTCCTATTAAATCAAATTCATGTTTTAGGCTTTCAGCATTTTTAGTATAGCTTTGATATTTTTATTTAAAGAAATTGATTTGAGAAAAAGACGCTAATACAACTGTTTGTCAGTCAAAAACCTTCGATCTAATCTTTTTAAGATTCTTTTGTCTCAGAGTGACATGAGAGCCTGAGTCAAACATGCATATGTCATGTACCCTGTCTGTTTTTGATACGATTTCATCTAGGATTTCATGTGATGATGATGATGATGTATGAGGTTAAAGCCGGTGAGCCATATACTAATAGGCTCTGGCCAACTGTAATGGGCCATTGGGCCATTAAATTAAGATCTAAATTAAGATGTATAACTTCAGTATAAGACGACAACAGAAGCTGCTGAGAAGCACTTGGTAACGCTTTCTCATATAAAAAGGCCCTGCGCCTACTTTTACTACCGTAACTTCAAGAAAATCTTGAAGTTACTTCTAGTACAGTACCTTGAGCTGTCTGGAAAAATCTAGTTACCTTTTTAAAAAAGTAATTCTTAAATGTATTATGTAGACGCTAGGAAAGACGAAGGGAGGGAGGGCGAGGGAGCAAGAAAGGGAAGAAGAAGAAAAGCCGCGAGGAAAGAGTGAAATGGTAGCTAGCGAAATAGACAGACACACACCTAGGACACACACACAGTGACACACGTGACACACTGTGATACTCACACACACACACACACACACACACACACACAGAGGGGGGGGGGTGGGGGGAGAGAGAGAGAGAGAGAGAGAGAGAAAGAGAGAAAGAGACAGAGAGAGAGAGAGAGAAAGAGACAGAGAGAGACAGAGGGAGCTCGCTAGAGGGAGGCATATGCACGTCAGGAGAGAAAGAGGAGAAAGCACACGGACGAAAACCACACACGGACTGGCAGCCGTGGCCCTGAGGCGTGCAGACCGACAGACAGACAGCTACTACTCCGACAGAGAGACGTGCAGACACTAGCAGTTAGAGCAGGAAAGCAGGCACGACAAAAAAAAACAGTCGAAAGAGCGGCTCAGGACATTCATGCATGCACAGCAACAAAAGTTAATTTTGACGTTAATTCTGCAACCACTAAAGCTCTCTGTGCTAGAATGCAAAAGGTGTCCCAGTTCCCCCCCTGTTCTCTTCGGTTCTTTCTTTCCCACTCAATCATCCGATTCTTCAGCGACTGGCTGGCGTCTCCTTCTTTCACCTAGCCCCCACCTGTGCAATGATGGCTTTTCTCTGCATGCCGTCTGAAATGGACGGCTTGTTTGTATTCCCTCCCGCCTCGACGAATTGGTCGCAACAAAAGAAAGACACACGACCTGTCTGTCAGACCGTGCAGCCAGCCAGCCGGATCGATATCATTAGAGAGGCACACAGAAGCTGAACACATGTCAAAGGGGAGAAGCTCGGTCAGTCTTGTCACTCCGTGTCTGAATAGACCAAGAAAGAAAAAATCCAGCACACCCAATTAAATTATCCCAAACTACAAATGAGTGAACTCTCCTTCCTTCCCTCCCTCCCTCCCTTCCCCGATTAAACTAATCAAAAAACACCCTATCCAGCTCTGCCCACCCCCTTTCCACTTCCCTGAAATGCACAACCAAAACCTCCAACCTCCTCTCCCCCGAGGGCCCCAACTCAGGAAGGAGACGCCAAACGTTCTCGCACGCTTTCCGAATAGCGTTCTTGATCCACTCCGCACGATTCCCAAAAACACCCCCACCCACCTGCACATGCAGCCAGACATGCGGACACTTCCATGAGTACATAGTATTGAATTACACGACTACGAAAAATGCAAATTTGGTACACCTGCTTGCACACGAGAAGAAAGAGGAAACCACCACTCAGTCAGTCAACCCTCCCCCCCCCTGTCCCGTCTACCCACCTTGGTCAGCAAGACAGGACGCGCCGGGAGCCCCAATTCCTTTCTTCGCATGTTCGTCTCTATTCCGATCAACAGGGTACTCTCATAAATGGACTCCAAGATCATTCTCGCCAGGGGCTCCCATAGATCGGCACTCACGTGGCTGTAGCCCACAGAGAGGGCAGAGCAGTAAACCTGAGTCACACTCCGTTGGGGCGCACCGCCAGACCCCCCTGAGTTGAAGAGGTCAGTCACGTCCGTCTCCTCCTGCACCCCCACTTCCACCAAGGCTTTGGCCTCCTCGCGTGTCCTCTCGTTTCTGAGAATCTCGTTTAGCTCGGACAGGGCCCGTTCGTCCGAGTCCACATACCCATTCCGCACATGCACATTGCACTTGGAGTCGGGTGGAAGTGCCTGGGCGGCTTTCTGGTTCGGCATATGGAGTGAGAGCGACTGCATGGCCTTCTGGAGACAGTTCAACTGGTTGTCGCGAGTCTGTCCAACGCGGCGGTCCGGCATCTTCACCAGATAGTTGCGGTAGGCGGTGCCGGCCATGCACGCCAGGGCACACGCGGGGCCCTGCGTACGGTCGTGTTCGTATACCGTGATGCCCAACTCAGGGGTGGCGTAGGGGGATGCAAACTCAAGGCAGTTGAACTGACTGGCAGCCTGAAAAACAGCGCCTTCATACTCCGGCTTGGAGTGCATACTCCTCGCCTCCCCCACAATATTCTTCAGCACGACCTGGGGCCTGTTTGAGCTCACTGTCCGGGCACTGCCCACTGACGCACGCAGAGCACTAAGGGCTTTGACGTAAAAACGCCCGGCCTGGACAGAGGAAGCCCCCACGGAGAAGGAGGCCATGATGCCTCGCTCATCCTTTGTCTCCTTCAGAAGAGACTGGAGACGCGATTGGTTCTGCTGGTAGTCTCTGCTCTCTTCGAAACCGAATAGACGGGCAAACGTGTCCATGATGATTCAGCAAACTGCCAGACTCGTATTACTGTGCTTTTTTCTTGCGTATGTGTGCGCAGTCAATCACTGAAGGGAGGTTTTCTTCTGCTGAGTCTCAGTTCTTCTGACACTGAGATACGCGACGGTCAACCGACGCGTCAACGAGACGGCACCTCTACATGGCAACAAACTGTTTTCCGATCTGAGAGTGGCCGAAGGAAACGCTAGCAGGTGACTTGTTACCAGAGATCCTTGTCAGAGTCGTGAGTTAGTTTGATTGAGTCTGATGGACTGCTTCAACGAAGGCATGTATTAATACCTCATTTTAGTGAACAGTGAACAGTGTTACAGTGATGTCAGAAGTCTGATGCACTCAGTCGGCATGTCACTGAAATGCACGTCAAGGAGGTTTGTTTGACAAATTTTGTGTCTGCATGTTTTTGGGCGCGCGTCCATGCGCGTCCGGCGAATCATGTTGAGTCATAAAATGCGTATGCAGACCGATACACGAAAGTTCTCCAAATCTGTCCGGCAATGTCCGGCACTATAGCTGTCACTCTGACAAAGCATCGTCAGCATTCGTCAGCATTTTGAAGTCAACGCCCACAATTCGCCGTCTGCCCTTGTCCATCAGAGTGTACTTCACCTTTTCTGTCCCTTTATTCTCGATTAGAGTTGCTTTGTTTGCCGAACACGAGTGGACAATTTTCTTGAAAAGACCCTCGCAGTCAGCAGGTGGAGAGCCCAGAGGCAGGGGAAGAAAGGGAACAAGAATGGCCACAGAACCTCCTACAGTCGCGTGTTCGCTCCCCGTTCGGCAGAAGGAGACCCTAGATGACGAGAGAGAAAACGGAGGAATGAGCGACGAGGAAGAAGAACGGGCATTCGTGGTAGATGAGGAAAGTCCCCTGATTGTATCCTCAGCAACCACAACAGAATCTCTGTCCCAGTCTGCACCCGGGGGAACGGAAACAGAAAGAGAAGAACCAAAACCGAAAAGAAGACCAGGCAGGATACCAGCGTACTTGAATTCCTGCATTGCATTCTGCAAACAGTACCGCCCCCCTAATTGGAAAGAGATCACAGTCGCAGTTGTTCTTTGGAATGTCAGTGGGATCCTCCTGACTTTGGTGAATAAACAGATCTTTGACGTCGAGAGATTTGACTTCCCTCTCACCGTCACGCTCTGCCACTTTTTTGCCATATCTGTCAGTGTGTGGGCAGCCTTCCACTTCTTTGGGGAAGATGAGAGAGTGCAGAGGAGACCCCAAAGGGAAAGAGGAAGCCTCGCACTCGTGAGACCAAAAGTCGACTGGAAGACCCAATTCTGGCCTCTGTTCCTGCTCAGCGTTTCCACATCCAGTGAGTCCAAATCGCTCATTGCTTGGCTTGTTCTGTCCTCTATCTTCCAGGCACACCTTTGCCCATCTTTCCTTTCCCGATCCTTCATGTGTGTGCGTGTTTGTTTGTGTGTGTGTGTGTATCTTCCTGACCCCGTCCTGCTATGCCTGGCGTCTTGCTTTCCACTCCTCTTCCTTCCCCCTTCTCCCCATCTTTCTCATCTTGTTCTCTCTCCTTTTCTCAAAACAGAAGAGACGAAAAAATAATGTGCCTACCTCCCCCATTGCTTCCTTGCCTGCCTTCTGCCTTGCCGATGACTGCAGCTTTTGTTCTCTTCACCAACGGCGCCTTCTCCACGTGCTCTGTGTCTTTGATGCAAGTGATCAAGTCACTCACCCCCGTCTTCTGCTACGTCTGCTGTCAGTCAGTCAGTCAGCCATCAGTCGGGCAGATAGACAGCTGGCCAGCCAGCCTCTGTTCTTCACTGCCTCCTGTCACTCCTTTCCTTTCCGGAGTGGCTTTCCTGTCTGGCTCTTGTTACGTATCCGTTCTCTCCTTTCTTCCGCCTCTCCCTCTGCCCTCCATTCACTCCCTGCCCCCAGTCTGTATGGGTGTGTTTTTTTGTGTGCGTTTTCCTGCCGCTCTTTGTTGGCCGTTGATGGAGCCTGCTCAGCTAGCTCTTGGTAAACAGCTGTTCTCATGAATTCCTCATCGTTGTTGTTCTTGGGATTGCATGTGCACGGATGGAACGTTCCTCCCTTCCTGCATTCATTCATGCATGCAGCCCTGTTGTGGGGTCTGGAGACTTTCCGATGGAAGTTGGGGGTCGCCCTTCTGATCATGAGCCTCTCTGTTCCCGTGGCTGCTGAGGTCAGTCTGTCAGGACGGGAGGGAGGGAGGCAAAAGGGGGGAAGCTTGGATGAGTGGGTGGATGCAGGAAGAGAGAAGAATGTGTGTCTTTCTGTCTCGCTCCTGTTGGGAGACTTCGCTTCTCTCGAAGCTGCCAGCTGATCGAGCAACATGCAGAAAGAAAAGGCACAGGACAGGAAGATATGCAGCGATGCGGTGACTGAGGGGTTCGGGTATATTCGGAGGGAGGGAAAGAAGAGATGTGCGGATGTGTGTTCTTGATTTGAGAAAGAGAGTCGTTGGGGGGAAGGGGTGACTGCTGTCCCCTTTTTGTTTTATTCGGCAAGTGTGTGTGACTGCCTTTCTCTCTGTCTCTCTCTCTCTCTGTCTTCCTGCCTGCCTGAAAGTTGCAGGGCCTCTATGGCAGCCATATCTTCTAGAATAATAAAAACGGTCCTTGCGTGCGTCAATTAACTTGCAGGGCCTCTATGGCAGCCATGTCGGGATCATCCTCTTGCTCCTTACTGATCTCATGACGGGCATCCGGGCAGCTCTAACACAGGTCTACTCAAGGTCGGGCGGTCTGTCTGAAGATGTGTGCATGCAGGCATCCAGGCAGGCATTCTGTTGAGTAGCCAGACGGTCTCTCTGACGAGAAACAGAGTCTCTCTCTCTCTGCCTGCATAAAGCGTTGCTCCTTCTTTTTTTTGTTTCAGAGACATTTTTTTTGTTTCCCTCGCGGGTTCTTCTTGTGGACCTGTCTTGACGACAGAAAGGGAGTGGTAGAGGAAATAGCATTTTCGGGAAAATACAGTACAAAAATCAGCAGGTGCAATTTTTTTTGTTTCCAGCAGGGAGAGGAGTCCAATGGTCTGGTTGTTTGGAGTCTCTTTGTCTACCTGTCGTCCTGCCTGCTTGCATGTGTTCCTGCAACCCCCCTCCTGTCCCTCGTGTATGTGTCCACACAGGCAGTACAACTCGATGCAACAAATCCTTCTGACTCAGCCGATCGGGTGTGTCATCATTTTGCCCTTCTGCTTGGTGGCTGAGGTTCCGAGGCTTGTGCTTGGAAACGCTCTGTTCCTTCACAGGTCCGTCCGTTCGTCGGGTGGTTTTCTCTTTTTTTTTTTTTGTTTCTGTGGCTTTGCTGTGGAAGGAGTTCAGTGCGGTTCAGTGGCACGGAGTTCCTGCCAAGGAAGTCGTCTGAGCAACCACCTTCCTTGTCCTTTTCGCCACGGAGTTTGCTTGAAGTCTGATAGTCTATCGCACGTCCACATGCATTTTTCACATGCAGACATTCTCATTCTCCTTTCAGCATGATTCTCGTGTGCGCTTGGTTTGATTGCAGGAGTCCCTGGGACGTCGCCCGACTTGTTGGACTGATCAGTTTGTCCACTGTGGTGTCGATGGCGGTGACGTTCTCGATCTTCTTCTTGGTGGGTCGGTCTGCGCATATACCTGCATTTGTTTGCTTTTTGTCTGGATTAGGCAATGAAGGAAGAAGAACGAATGAAAAAGGATCAGGGTGAAACAATGCCTGTTTTTCTGCAGTCCTGTCTGTGTGTCTGCTTGATTCTGTTTCTTCCGTTCTGTTTTCTTCTCTTCTTCCCTCTTCTCAATTCATTCATTTATTTTGGCCTGTCTTTTGCTTGCGCCCTCCCCTTTATTCATTCACTGTAAAGCTCTCCCCCCACCCTCATCCCAAAGCTCTCTTATCTTCTTTGAGTGCGTGTGTGTGCAGATCCAGACTACCTCTGGGTTGACTCTGGGCGTCGTGGGGCAGGTGAAATTGATCCTCACAATTTTGGTCAGTCAGTCAGTCAGTTAGTCAGTCAGTCAATCAGTCAGTCAGTCAGTTAGTCAGTCAGTCAATCAGTCAGTCAATCTGTCAGTTAGTCAGTCAGTCAATCAGTCAGTCAGTCAATCAGTCAGTCAGTCAGTCAGTCAGTCAATCTGTCAGTTAGTCAGTCAGTCAGTCAATCTGTCACTTATTCAGTCAGTCAGTCAGTCAGTCAATCTGTCAGTTAGTCAGTCAGTCAGTCAGTCAGTCAGTCAATCAGTCAGTCAGTCAGTCAGTCAGTCAATCTGTCAGTCAGTCAATCATTCAGTCAGTCAGTCAGTCAGTCAGTCGGTCAGTCAGTCAATCTGTCAGTCAGTCAGTCAGTCAATCCGGCAGTCAGTCAGTCAGTCAGTCAGTCAATCTGTCAGTCAGTCAGTCAGTCAGTCAATCTGTCAGTCAGTCAGTCAGTCAGTCAATCAGTCAGTCAGTCAGTCAGTCAATCAGTCAGTCAGTCATTCAGTCAGTCAGTCAGTCAGTCAGTCAGTCAATCAGTCAGTCAGTCAGTCAGTCAGTCAGTCTGTTGGTGAGGATTGTGGGGGTGATATCGAGCTGCAAGATCAGTCTGTCTGTATGAATCCGTTTTTTCTTGTTTCTTTCCTTCTTTTCTTCAAAGGGTCATTTCCCCTTGCACGTTTGTATTCTTCGTCAAGTGGAGGTATTGCGGGCCCTTTTTTTTTCTCTAATGCATGACGAAATTGAGATTCAATGCTTTTCTGCTGCCTGTTGTCCCTCTGTGTATCCCATCCCTCCATTTTGTGTGTGTGCAGATGGGAGAGCTGACGTTCAACAACGAGAGGGTCCACTTGAAGAACTGGGTGGCCCTCCTGGTCTGCTCGGGCGGGTTTATCTGGTACCTCCAACTGCGCAAAGAGGCAGCCGCCCAGAGCAGCGGTGCAAAGCCCGTGCCACCCACAGCAGCAGCAGCAGTCTCTTCAACGGTGCGGACGGGAGTCAGAGGGCAAAACAGAAAGGGGGGTGACGAGACACACACCTCGTTGGCTGCAGCTGTCGGGAAGGGATCGCAAGGATGGAGACGACGCAAGCAGCAGGACCGCGCTTTTTCTGATGCCTCCCCTCAAGCAGGAGGGAGAACGAAGAATGAGAAGAAAGGGATTATGGGGGCCGTTGATGCCTCCTGTAGCACCGGTGTGAGTGGAGAGACGGAGGGGGAGGAGGGAGTGCGGTCTCTGTCGTCGGGTAATCCCTCGTTGCCTAGCTCGGCCCTTAACAACAGTGCCCATACAGGCCTCGGCATGCCGTCTCCAGTGCCTGCATGGGGAGGAAAAGAAGGAGAGGGCCTCGGTACGCCCCCGTCTTTGGCTGTGAGTCCCCCCCCAGGATCTACCCCCTCTCCTCACAGTCATAAGATCATGTAGCAGGAAAACAATTAAGATGAAAAGACTCGAAACCACGGCGTTACCACGCTATGGCACCTAGAACGGCACCGTCAAGCGCTAGGACCAGCAGCTAGGTCAAGTGCATGCTAGAGTGCATCTCAATTGCTACACACGCGAGTCGAATCGTTTGTCATTTTTTTAAATATCTAAAGTTACATCTGTTTTTAAGTTTGCTAGTAATTTTGTTTAT
Source organism: Chromera velia (assembly GCA_018398765.1). Taxonomy (NCBI): domain Eukaryota; family Chromeraceae; genus Chromera; species Chromera velia. Next base: position 58,618 of record JAHBMJ010002889.1, read on the forward strand.
GATTATATAACTTATTTGCATGTCTCAGTCCGTCGGGGTTGTCACTCAGTTTGCAAAGATATCGAAACTTACCATGATGTATTTATTTTTATTGATTGATTGATGAGTTTCATTCATTTCATTTGTATTAATTATTTAGATTGGTAAGTGATAAGTGATTTAGTGGTGGCCTGGAGCACTGTTGCCGTTTTGTCTTATAGACGTCGCCCCCGCAAACGGCAGGGGGGTGTACCTCATCGCTGATCGAGGCTCAAACTACACCTCGTGGCCCGCCTGGTTTCCCAGGCTGCTAACAAACAACAATAAGAGCAACCCAAGCCACTAGCTCAGTGACGTGATTCGGAGTAATGACAGAGCTGTATATGGCATTCGAAATGAAATAAAATAATTAAAAGTTTTAATTTAAAGCCAAAGAGTTTCTGAAATTCGATCTATCAAATTCTAATGAATGTTAATGAATGTCTTCATTAATCATGGCGGATCCATATCTATACTACGCTTGAGACTAATTCTAACTAATTCAAGCGTGGGCCTCACTGCAAGACTCAATTAATTTTTTTGTTTTAAAATGTGACCATGTTATAGATCTTTTAATTAACATCATCTTTGACGAGATTTAACGAGACTTAGTTCTGGATTTTTTTCTTTTTGCGCACCCCTATACTCCACAAAAATATATAAACCAAGGCCTGGGGCCCTAACATGCATGCATGATGATTGAGGTTTTTGCAGCAAAGGCGATGGAGAAGGTCAAAAACGACAGGTACGGTGAGATCTGTCATGAAATCGGATTTCGGTTTGTTCCTCTTGTGTTTGAGACATATGGGAGACCAAGAGAGGGGACAATTCCTTTTTTGAAAGAGGTAGCGAAGTTGGGGGCCGGAAGAGTGAGAGGAGGAGAGGGAGATGAAGTAGTGCAGACAAGGCTGATAGACCGGTATTATAAAGTTCTTTCCTGCACGCTACAGCGTTTCGTTGCCGCAAATCTTCTCTGTTCAATTCACAGCAGGAGGGGAACCAGGTTTTTGTTATGCATGCCGCGTCCCCGTATATGAGAGGCAGATCTAGCCTAGTCTGTCAAAAGGTTCCGGTTCGTCCCGTCTGTTCTGAATCTAGGAACACTGCTCATATCTTGCCGTTACTTGCCGTAGTCCTATACTTGCCGTACTGGCGTGCGTCTGCGTCAGTTACTTGCCGTAGACTTGCGTGCGTCAATGATTTTGCCGCGGTGTCAACTTCCCCAACTGTCGCGCCGTGCCATCCGACACAATCTGACACATGTCGTCATGCTTGCGTCGTGCAGCCAGTTGATGATGACCAACAGGAAGCGGTGACACTATGGATATATGTGGGTTTGTCCGCTTCCTTTCGTTAGAAGGAAGGAAATGTGTTCCGATAAACATTGCAGACGAGAGGCATCGAGAAGGAAAAAGAGAGTCCGTCTCTTCAGCTTTCTTGTCCTCTTGCTCCCTTGCTTCGCAATTGTTCAGCTCTTAGGCACCATGCACATAGCTGTACGTGCAACTTTCCTTCGAAGCACGCGTTCCTCCCCCCACCCGCCCTCCTTGTTTTTTCTGTCCAACAGATTCCCCCCTTTGTCCTTCTCTACCACGGCAGGACGGGGGGGCCGTCTCCGCCGTCTCCAAGTGGCGCCCTCCGCCCAGAGTGCAGAGAGCCTCTCGTACCTCCACGCACGGAGAAGATCGGCGAGTGGGGAAGCCAGTGACGTGGGAAACATATTGGGTGACTCCAGTAGTCCCTCCTCCTACCCCTTTTCTTCTTCTTCCTCCTCCTCTTCCAAAAAGAAGCCAGGCGGTCGGAGAGAAAAGAAGAGGTCCGGACCCTCCCCCTACTGGGACGCCAAGCTTGAGGCCCTCACTCGCCACTCGGCGCGCCAATTGGTGCCTCTGCTGAGTGACCGCAATGCATTGGGGTTTGAGGCATCGGAGGGGATGCGGAAGGAAGGAACGCTCTTTGCCGAGGTGTGTGCCTTGCTTTTGCTTTTGCTTTGAACGCGTGGGAAAGCGCTTCGTTGCTTGAGTGCACATCTGCTACCCTTGCTTTCCTGTGTGTGACTGTGCATGCTTCCTTTGTGCACTCCAGACTGCTTTCCTGTGTGTGACTGTGCATGCTTCCTTTGTGCACTCCAGACTGCTTGCCTGTGTGTGACTGTGCATGCTTCCTTTGTGCACTCCAGACTGCGGCTGCGGCCGTCAAGCATTCTCATTCCTTTTCGTCCCCCTGTTCCCCTCTGACCTCTCTCTGTCCGCCTCTCTCTCAATCTCATGTCATCCGTCTCTTCGCCTCTCTCTCAGGTACTTGCGTGGAAGGAGGCGCACCCCGAGAAGGTGATCCTGACCCGGTCGGTCAATCGGTTGAGACACACACACACACACACACACACACACACGCACACACACACACACACACACACACAGAGG
>JAHBMJ010002889.1:61114-83764 GCA_018398765.1 Chromera velia
GGGGGGGGGGGGGATCTGGAAGGAAGAAGGTGTCTCTGGGTTCCCTCTGAGATAAAAACGCCAGCCACGCACAATATCTCTCCACACAATCGACTTGGGAAGCGTTGAGATCGCCCACCAGCAGTTCTTTCGCCCTTATCTTTCCTCTCGATCCTCTTTGAGTTAGCCATGGGTTAATTTCGCTTTTTGTTGTTGTTCCTTCAGGTGCGGGGAGTTCTACGAGACGTACGGCGTTGACGCTGTGATGCTGGTGGAGCACTGCGGTTTGAATTCGATGGGGGGCAAGCCGAAGGCTGGGTGCCGAGTAGCGGGGCTGCAGCAGACGCTGGACTGTCTGACGGCAGCCGGACTGACGGCAGCAGTGTACGAAGAATTTGCTGAGGGAATGCTCGGAATGGGGCGGGGATCGTTTTCGTCCTTTTCGTTGGAGAGAGGAAGTGGGGGGAATGGAAGGGCTTCGAGGGGAGGGGGGAGCGTGAGAAAGATAAAAAAAAGGGGGCTGTCGCAAATAGTGTCGCCGGGAGCGCCTGTGTATTTGTATGGAGCAGCTTTGAGGTCGGTGACAAGCCTGAAGGAAGCAGTTGTTTTTGTCATTCTGTCTATGTGTCTGTGCAGGGAGTTCTCTTTAAGGCCATCTCCTTCTCTTTCCATCTTTGTAAGTGAGTAGCTGAATGGTATTTGGCACAATTGTGCCTTGAAGAAAGAGTGAGAGTCGAAAAGCGTATCAAAAAACTCAGGTTGCACCTGTATGTCTGGTAAATGGTTTCTATGAAAGTGCTCTTGAGAGACAATTCTTGTGGCGCTGCGGCCCGCAAAAGACCTCTGTACGGATACATGGAGATATTCCAGTATTCGTGCGTTTATGTATGGAGGTGCATGTTTATGCGTGTCTGCATGGATGGATGATTGCAGAACGGAAGACATGTCAAATTAATTGGATTCATATATGTGTTCTAGTATGTGCGTGTTCCTGTATGTAGATGCATATTTATGTGTGTCTGTATGGATGGATGATTGCAGAACGGAAGACATGCCATTTGGCGATGAGCTTCCTTTTGTGGGCATTGTGGAGACTGCTGGTGGGTCTGTGTGGATTTCTTTTTCAAGTTTTCTTTGATGGATGGATTTCTTTGAAAGCTTTCGTCAGAAGCGTGGCGAGAGAAGGGCCGTGAGGGTGAGATTCAAAGGCAGTTCACATCATTGTTTGTTGCCCGGTTCTTTCTTGTGTGCCCCAGAAGAGAGAGGCCATCGCCAAGCGTGAGATTCATTCTTCCTCTCTCCATGTACTGTTTGCCTTCGGTCTTTCTGCATGCTTGTCTGCGTGTTTGCATGCAGCTGGGTGGAGCATGTGTGAGGTCTTCCTGGAAAGCAGAAAGGTGAGAAAGACCGCGTTTTGTTGTTGTGGATGGGAGGGAGGTAGGGAGTTGAATTCCCCCTCTGTTGTCTCGTCTCTTTGAGGGGGACTGCATGTGTCTGTTTCATGAGGTGCGGGAAATCTTTCGGCAGACACCGGCCGTGACTGCACAAATGCTTGCTGTCACCGTGGGAAGGAATATTTCTCTCCAATGTGCTTCCAATTACAGAGCTTGTTCGCGTCTTTCTGTGGCCTTAACGTGAAAGAAGCTGTACGTAAAGACAACAAGGGGCTGTTTACGAACTCGGCATTTTGCCGGCCTCTGTGCGAGTGCGAGTGTGTTCGTGTGCTTATTTTATACATGTGTGTACATGCATGCATGCATGCATCGATGGATGGATATGTGTGCAGATCATCAAGAGGGACCGTCTGACTGCTGAGGGGTGTCGGTCCTGTCTGTCTGGTGCCGGGGCCCTTGAGCCTCTCTGGGTCCACGCAGGGCCCCCCTCTGACGGGGGGGGAGGGGACAGGATAGGCAGCGGGGCAGCGTCAATGGGAGGTTTCAGTAGGGGACGGCTTGCTTCACAGGGTAGGTAAGTGGGGTGTGTGAGGGGTGGAGGGATAGTGAAAGGCTTTTGTGCCTTGAGCGTTGTGGGTAAGTGCCTTGACAAACACTGTATGGCTAAGTGCCTTGACAAACACTGTGTGGGTAAGTGCCTTGACAAACACATTATTGGTGAGTGCCTTGACAAACACAAGGTCGCGGAAATGGATGAGTGCCTCGGGCAGTAGGAGAAAAAAAGAAATGGTGACAAGAGTCTTGCTGCGGCCGGATAATGATGAGGATGAAGATCGACGAGGATTCATGTGATGTGATGAGAGGCCTCCGTGAGGAAGCGAAAGAAGGAAGGGAGGAAGGTAGAAAGCAAAAAAGAAACGAGGAAGGGATTTAGGGGAGAAGAAAGGAAGGAAGGAAGGAAGGAAGGAAGAAAAGATGGCAGCCTCCCTCCAATGATTTTCTCTTCGTCTGTGATGGCAGCCTCCCTCCAAAGATGGCAGCCTCCAATGCTCATGCATTTCTACTCAACTTCTATCTATCTCCCCTGCAGGTCTGCAGATTCCCGACGCTGTGGAGATTTTGCGGGGCCACCCGAGTGCCGACTCCTTCTTTGGCGCTGTCCTCGACAGAGTCTGTGAGCGAGCAGGGGCAGACCCCCGCACGTTCACAACCATAGAGGCAGACGAGAAGAGGAACGGAACCTTTGCGTACCGGCCGTTGCCTCTGTATCTCTCCACAGCTGCACAGATAGGACTCCTCACCTCCCACTCAGTCACAGCCAGAGGGCGGGCACTAGGACCAGGGCCCAGCGGAATACACGCCCCAGTGCCTGACCTCGTCAGGTCTCTCCTCCCTGACAACTCCCCCGCCTTTTGCTCTAGGTTTTTGCGAAGTTGGCTTCTCTCTCCTCCCCCCTACAGAATAGCAGACGCGGCTCAAGAGCTATGCCGAGCTATGGCCCAGGCAGAGGCCCCCCTTCCTCTCCAGGTCCCCGCAGTGGCATCTGGGAAGATTGTGTCCCTCGTCAGCAGTCGGGAGGGGAACGCCGCGTTCTTTAGGGAACTCGGGGAGAGTCTCGAGGCGGCGTGGAGACTGCTTGAGTCCCCGCACCATGCGGCGGCGCGGGCGCCCTTACTTGATGTGCTCGCGTATGTCAGCGGGATGGATGCTGACGGCGCGCGTTTGGTGTCTGTTGGAAGAAGCGTGTGTGAGGAAATCGACCGAACGGTGGTCCCGGAAAGTTTGGTCCCTTCCGATCTGTGCTCTGTCCGTGTAAGCGAAGAAGTGGGGGGGCTGCATGAGACCCGGAGAGGCCCTTTGCCTCTCGAGGGCAGTTTGTGTGAACGTTGGAATTTGACAGACCCAAAAGGCAGAATTTTGTTAGATCTAGTCCGGGCTTTCCCCTCTTTCTTCGAACGGAACGAGGAAGAGTTCAGAGGGAAGGTTAGACGGAATTGCACTCCAGAGGTGCAGAGTGCGTATGAGCAGGTGGAGTCCAAGGCACTCACCCTGTTGGAGGCAGTGCAGACGGACCTGGTAGAGGATCCGAGGGGGGGGGCAGACAGACTCACTCATGATGTGGTCAACAATGCCATCTATCTGAGGAAGGGAAAACCGACAGTCAGACTGTCGTATCTCTCACCAGAAGGGGAAGGAGGAGGAGGGGGAGATACTAGAGTGGATGAACAAACTGATGAGAGCCGGAGGGAGCAGGAGAGAGAGAATAAAGGCGGAGGATTGGATGCGCAAGCAAAGGCAAAACTTGTGCATGCGTGTGACAGGAATGGAAAGGAGTTGGCGAACAGGTCAGTGAGTGAGTGAGTGAGTGAGTGAGCGAGTGAGTGAGTGAGTGAGTGGTCAGTAGGGCTTGTTCTAATGCCGCGGATTTCTCTAGGAAGGCATGCACGAGGCATCGAGACTTGATTGTGCATTTCTTTCTTTATTTTCAAATGGATGTCCGCATGTTCCGAAGCTGTTGGTCTTTTTTTTTAATGCAGTCATGCCAGCAGTTCCCCTGCGTCTTTTCCTGTTGCGGATCCCACTGGGGTTTTGTCATTTCGCCTGGTCTGCATGCGACTGCTTCTTTTCCTTCCGTCTTTCCTTTCTTCCTTTACTCACAAGCGGCCTTTTCCTCCCTGACCCTTGTGTGCATGCATATGCACATCTGTTTTGATATTTCTCGCTTGTGCAGACTGTCCACGAGACGCGTCCAACAGGCCATCGCCGAGTACGTGGAGGCTTGCACTCTCGCCAGTGGGGCCGTCAGGGATGCTCTGCGGTCTCTCTCCGAGAGGATCGAGAGGGGCCCGGAAGGGCTGGGGGGGGAGGGGGTTGAGGGAAGTCTGGCAGATCTGCAGGGAGGGGGGGGGCTACCCTCGTGCGTGCAGATGGCTTTGGTCATCACCCTCACTCAGGTCAGATAGGCTTGCGTCATGGACATGGGCGGTGGAGGATTTCTTTTTCTCTGGGTTTGTTTGGTCGTCTTTTGTTCGTTTCTTTTTCCTTTGTCTCTTGGAACGTGTCGAACAAGTGACGAGAGCCGTCCTCTTGTCTGTGTGGGCCCTGCAATTCGTCTTTGTTGCTCTCCCCTGTCGGTCTTGACCACCCGCTCGACTTTCCACTCTTGCTCAAAGAAAGAAGATGGTACAAGCGCGTGTACACACAATACACTGTCTTCACTGCCCTGCCTGCAGACTTTCGGATTCCACGTCCAGCAGGCAGTCAGACAGGGGTGGAGTCTCCCTTTGCTGGAACCTCTGCGGTCCTTTGAGAGAGTAGAGAGGGGAGAAGAGGGAAAGGGGCCCTCTGGTGCCAGCAGAGAGGGGAAGGAAGGGAAAGAGGAGAGGCAGGCGCCGTCCTCCTCAAAGGACGAAACGCCCCTGGCATCCCCCCCTCCCGATGGGTTCAGGTCTCTCCGTCTGAACCGTCTCCTTCCCTTCTGGCTGCCCGACGGGGTTCCCAACTCTGTGGACCTCGACAGACTTCTTCTCCTCACTGCTCCTAATATGTCTGGTCATTATGCGTGTGTGCTTTGATTTGAATTTCTGCTGTTGTGCCTTCTTCCTTGGACACCCTCAATTGCCCTCTGTAGACTTGAGTCTTCCTCCTCTCCGTGTCCAACATGTTCGCCCAGCTCTTTCGACATTATTTTTGCTTTTCTTTCACGTTGTTGGCTGCGGCAGGTGCATGCGTATTGGAGTCATTATAGAGGGTGTCTCAGATGGTCAGAATCTTTTTCTGTTAATTCTGTCGTGTTGACTTTTCATGTCGAAAAAAAGCAGGCGTTACTGTCCTTTTAACAGGATGGAATGAGTACATGCGTTTTTGATGTGACTGTTTAGCTCTCGTCCCTTACTTTTGTTCCTGTCCTGTCCTGCGCTCGGTCGGTCGATTTGCAGGGAAGTCGACGTTGATGCGGTCGGTGACGGTGGCCGCTCTTTTGGGTAATTGCGGCCTCTTCATTCCCTGTCTGCGCTCTGGAAGTGGAGTGGACAGCCTGGGCGGGGGGAGTGTGGGGGAGTCGTGGGGTGGGATGGAGGGGAATGATACGTTGATATTAATACGTGGGTCTCTATCAGAGGGAGAGACAGAAGAGGCTTTTTCGCTTTCCGGGGGCAGTAGGGTGCCCCGGATAGACGCCTTCTTTCTCAAGGCCGCGGGGTTTGACGTGCCCTCGGAGGGCAGGTCTGCATTCGCACAGGTGGGCATACGAGCGTCGCACACACAGCTAGGCAGTTGGAGAGACACTCCAGTAGATCGACTGCTCTTCTCTCTCAGGTTGTTCTGGAGGATTTGAGCTGCTGCTTTCGAGACTAGCTAGGCACATGCACCCATGGTGTGCGTGAGCACCAAAGCAGAAAAGGTATCTAGTTATTCGTAGCCATGCAGAGACGTGCGCATGTGTACGAATCGGCACGTGCTCTTCCAGGGCTCGACGGACGGACGTGTGAATAAAAAGAATGATTCATTAATGTTTGGGAGAAAAGACAGATGAGGGCACAGAAGGAGGGAGGAGGAGGGGATCTGTCTTCCTTCCTTCCGTACTTAATTGCCTCCGTGGCCGATCGACCCTCCCATCTACTCATCAATCCATCCACTCTTTCTGACATCAACGTGCTTTCTTTGTTTGTTGTCTGCATGCATGCAGGAAATAGACGACGTCCGTGTGATGCTGCGGGACTGCTCTACCCGCTCTCTGGTCATGATGGACGAGTTGGGCAGAGGGACGTCGGCAAGGGATGGGGCATCGATCGCAGGGGCTGTCCTGGAGACCTTGGCGGGTGTGCCTGTGAAGGGAATCTTCGCGACTCACCTCCATGAACTTCTCCAACTGCCTTTGAGAGATCCCAAGGGAAACAAACTCGTCAGCCTGTGCTGCTGTGGGATTAGTTCCTTTATGCATGGAGGTGTACGTCTTGAGTGAGTGAGATGCATGCTGGTTACTTGCTGCCTTCCTTTCAGAAGTTGGAAGGGACAGAAGAAATTGTTCTTTTTTGTCCGTCTCTCTATTTTTACCACTCTGTCGTCACCTTGTTCTGTTCAATGAGCGTGTCTTTGTCTGGATGTGGAGAAAGGAAGTGAGATACAACCGAATGCATGTATGAAGATCATTTCATGGGTATGGATGACTTGTTCGCAGGTCCGTGAGGATTCGGACGCGTGTGTGCACCCTGTGAGGATGGGGTTTGAGCGGGATGAAGAGGGAGGAGAGGGGGTTGGGGAGGAAGGGGTGCGTTGGACTTTCCGACTCGAGAGGGGGGTCTGTACGGAGAGTCTGGCTGTTCAGACAGCTGCTCGGTTCGGCCTTCCACAAAAGGTGTTGGAGAGAACTGTAGAGTTGGGAAAAAGTTTCGATTCGGACTGCAGGGGTGCTGTTCTTCTTTCTGCTGAGGAGGAGGACGGTTTGTCTGCAGCCTCTACGTGTGGGTCCCTCTCTGATGATTCTTCGGACCCTCTCTGTTCTTCAGGCTCCTCATCCCACACCGGGGCAGAGACAGAACGTTCAGTAGGGAGAGAGCGAGACGGAGAAATGTTGGAGGGAGAAGGGGGACTGGAAAGAGAGTGGTTAGAGAGGACTACTTCCTCTTCCTCTTCTGCCGCAGACGTGGACTCTGTTCTCGAAAGGGCAGATGCCATCGTCTCGGGTCTCGTGTCTGATTTCCTCGCGCCCCTCTTGGCCTCCCCTTCCCCTTCTCCTTCTGCTGCAAGTAGTGCACGGGGCCCTGGCACAGGTAGGCCCGGAGAGGGCCCCTCACCGCTCCCCGTGTCCCTCTCCATACCTCCCGGATGGGCCGCACCCCCCCGATTGGAGGCCCAGCCGGTTCTCTACCTCCTCGCACTTCCAGTGCCCCTCTCCAGATCTCCGCCCTCTTCCGATTCCCCCACACGGACTGGAGGAGGACGGGTACAGGGAGGAAAAATAGACGGAGTGAAGCTTTATGTGGGGGAGACGGAGGCGCTCGGACAGAGACTGCAGCAACACAGATCCAAGGGCCCAGCATGGAAAGGGGCCCCGGCACTTGCCTGGGCCCTGCCGGCATGGGCTGGGGGGAGGTCGGCAACGCGTCGTCTGGAGGCTTCTGCCATCGCAAAGCTGCGTGCGTCAGGGTTCCGACTGGAATCAGACCATGATGGATCGCACCAGCACTTCTCTCTGACGGCTCCATCCCCCCCACAGCACTCGTCTGACATTCGAACTCAAGTGCCGAGCCCCGCGAATCATCTTGAGAGAGCTTCGGGCCTCCAACTCGCCGGGTCGCCGCCAGGTATTGAAAACGATGAAACGAAGAGGGTAAAACGCTCTGCCCCCCCAATCATACCTGGAGGTTCTGCTGAGAAAGAAATTGAAGCCGCATTGAAGTGCATTACGATCGAAGACTAGAAATTGTTAGAGAAATTGTCTTTGCAATGACTCACTCATATTTACTTTTATGATTTGCTAGATGATTTGTGCACATAACATAACTCCCTAAAGAGTATTACTAGTGGGTTCATTATCGCTTCCAACTCTTTCGATCTCCATCATAAAAAACAAACCTTTTAAAAATTGCTAGTGAGATAGGCCAGTGATATTGAAAGGATTATAGTTGAAAAGCCCACGAATTAATATTTGATTTGCGTATTTGATCTAAAATTGGTTTAAATTTATCCAGATTTGATAGGGGGGTCTAGAAAGGTCTTCTCAGACAGTTTAATTTGATTTAAAATAAAGTTTATCCTCAAATCAAATCAAACCAAACCTGAACCGTATTACCTGCTCACAAAGTTTCATGAAACTTTTTAAAAAACTTATTAGTAACAGTTATTCCCCAAACATAAGTTTGGAAGGGAAAAAAAAAAATCCCAAAAAAATAAACAGGAATTTTTAGTCCAATTAAAATTCTAAGTAATTTTACGGTACTTTTTTGGACATGTTATGCTTGGACAATGTTTTGATAAAGAATTTTATTGAATGAACACAAGATGTTTAAGAAGAATGAATGTTTGTTAAACTTTGTTTACTGCTTGAAGTCTGTTTCTTACACCTCTCTAATTGATTTGTACTTCTTGGCTGCCTTTGGCCTTCCCTGCAGCCATCGGAGTCTGATTCGGAGAAGGAGATCTTCCGAGATTGAATGCGCGCAGCCTCTCCCTCTCCTTCCTCTTCTCCTGTCCATCCGTACATTGTACTCCACAGTTTCTTTGCCCTTATAGCCCTCTCTGTCTCCCTGTTCTCCGCCTTCCCGGCCTACTTCGTCTTCGTCCCGCCCGTCTCCTCCAACTGTGCGTAGCCCAACTTGGAGTCGTCAGGCTGCATGCAGACAGACAGACAGACAGACAGGCAGAGAGACAGAGAGACAGACAGAGAGACAGCTGGCTGGGTGTGTGATCCCCTAATCTTATGCCTTTCTGAGCAGACGTCAAGAATCAGATGAAACAACGCAGGCAGGAAAAAATGAGTATAGAAATGCCAGTTGAGAAAGAAAGGAGACGATAATTAAACAAAAACTTTAAGAGGGACAGACAGCCTCGGATGATAAAAGGAGCCCAACAGACGCACGCAGAATCAAAAGCATGCGGTCCTGACCACTTCTCCTAGCTGTGATCCACGGAGCGTCTCTCCTACCTCGACTTTCGCCACCCCAAGTCGTGCTTGCTGGCCGCCGGCACTTCTGTAAATCGCTGTGACCGTGATAGTCAGGGCATTTGTCGAGGCAGGGGGACGCATGCAGCATGACCTTGCCTTCGATTTTGGCATCGAAGTGTCTCTCTAGCCCGCTGGCTGCGGGCACCAGGGGGAAGGGGGAGGTCTTCGGGGCCCCGATCAGCGACTCGATCCCGTCTCCGTACCTGCATGCATAGGACCCCCCCCGTGAAGGCATTGCAGCACACGCACGCATACGCATATCATCATCCTTTTGATTACCTCAGGTGCAGGGGTGAAAGCGGGAGCTAGTGGGAGCAGTGATGCAGCCTTCTATTCATTCATTCCTTCGGAGGGTGGACATAAAAAGTTGTCATTTCAGCGTGTATGTGTGTGTCAATTGTTGACGGGGGAGCATGAGTGACTTAATTCTTGCAGGTGCATGAATCAGATCTACCCCCGCCAAGTGAGGGATTGCATGCACGCCCAACTCCAGACGAACTGACTAACTGACTTTGCACAGAAGTAGACAGTGTCCTCCTCGGTCGGTTTCGGAATGCGAGCGTCGCTCAGCCCGTGCAAGGTCACCTGCATAAAATTAAAGAAAAGGAGAAGGAAGCTAGATGGATGCTTCTTTATTTCTGTACTGATTCATATCCTTTCTGTCTGTCTATCACTGTTTATCGTTTTCTCTTTCTTTGTATCCCTTTCTTTTTGCTATCTGTCTGTTTCCTGTGTCTCTTTTTTTCTGCATGTTTCTGCCTTTTATTTCGAATCTTTCTTCTTCGCTTCATTTATATGCGTATTCACGTCTGATTTCTTCCCTCAGTCACTCACACGCCCTCTTCCGATCCCGAATTCAGCGAACGGGAGCTAGGAACGGGAGAAATGAATGAACGAACAAACGAATGGGCAAACCAACGAAAGAACGAACGAGCGAACGAAGGATAAGGAGAAATGAACGAACGTCGAACGAACGGGTAAAACGAAAGAACAAACGAACGAACGAACCAACAGGAGAAATGAATGAAAGAACGAACGAACGAACGAACAAACAAACAAACGAACGAATGAACGAACGAACGATCGGGAGAAATGAACGAACGAACGAACGAACGATCGGGAAAAATAAATGAACGAACGAACGAACGAACGAACGGGGGAAATGAACGAAAGAACGAACGAACGAACGGGGAAAATGAACGAAAGAACAAACAAACGGGGGAAATGAACGAAAGAACGAGTGAACGAACGAACGAACAGATGAAATGAACGAAGGAAGGCAAAAACGTACCTGGTGGCCAGGGTTCTACTTCTCCCTGCATGCCGGAGATCGGAGAGGACGAGGAGGATTGAAGAAGCGGGAACCCCATGCATGCAGAAGGAAGAAGCGTCCCTCCTGCAGATCGAGAGCTAGGCGCACGAATAACGATCGAGAAAGCTTGCGGGCAAGAATTGAAGAATCATTCATCCCCGTCCATCGATCCAGATTTTACTCCCACACAGCCGAACTTCAAGGGGGTGGGCATTGATTGCATGCCAGGCGTCGAACTTGGCAAAGAAGAACAATTAAATTTGAAACATCAATCTACACGATGAATGTCATTTCAACTCGGCACACATTCGACGAGACGGTCACCTCGAAGCGGCAGCTCCAAGAAAATAACTTAAGCGCTCGAGAAGGAGACCGTCTCATGCAGACAAGTTGACTGAAGCCTCTCACTCTCAAATGGAAGAAACCGACGGAACGCCCCAACACATACAAGTATAGGCTCTCACCTACAGTTACCAGAAAATTCACGGACCTGTTCGGGGGGGATGTTGTGCCCTGTCGCCTTGAGGAAGGATTTAAATCTGCTGTCTGTCCAACCTGTACGTCCACGGGAGACGGATCTGGCGATATCCATCTGTACATACTCAGCAAGCACTCATGCATGAAGGGGGCACGCAGGCAGGCAGGCAGGCAGGCAGGCAGGAAGGGGGCGGAAACACATCTGGAGAGAGGCTCCGCTTGCAAAGAGCAATCACCTTGCAACCAGTCAATGCAGACCGAAGTCCATGCAGGAAGGGAAGGACACATGCGAACAGGCAGGTTACCATATGCAGAAATGCCATGCAAGCACTCATGCATGAAAAGACATGCACGCAGGATAGAGGTTCAAACAGCTTCTTCCTTCGATTTGAGGGAGTGGACACAATTGTGACCGGGTAGAGAATCGCGTCAGAAATTGATCGAGCGCATCGATTGACCTACTCTGCTCCTCCCTTGTCTCTTTCATCGAGGCGCTTCTGCCTCGTCCTCTGCCCCCCTCCCGTCTCTCTTTCCCTCTCCCTCTCCTCCGCCTTCTCCTGTCCCGTCGTATGCAGCGCTCCACAGTCTGTTCGCTCTGTCGGCCTTCTCTGTCTCCCTCTGCCCGCCCTTCCCGGCCCACTTCGTCTTCGTCCCGCCCGTCTCCTCCAACTGTGCGTAGCCCAACTTGGAGTCATCAGGCTGCATGCAGACAGACAGACAGACAGACAGGCAGAGAGAAAGAGAGACAGACAAAGAGGCAGCTGGCTGGGTGTGTGATCTTCTAATCTTATGCCTTCCTGAGCAGACGTCAACGTACAGAGCGAATCCGAAATGGAGTGCTCCCTCTCTCTGATAGAGAAAGTCGACGCTTAATTGTTATAAATGGCCCGGATTCACTGCGAGCATCGATCTAGCCTTCGGTGATTGAGAAGCCAGTATGGACGGGAGAGCTTTCTAAGAAGGAGACAGAGAGTATGCAGCCGGAAGCAGACAGCCAATGGAGACAAACACAATGAAGCTCGCTACCGCAATCTGATGTCGGTCGGGTGGTCGGGAGACGGAAATCTATCTTCACAAAAAAGTGAAGGGATCAAAAGCTCATAAATGCATTTTGATTCAAAGCATTCAATCTGAATGTGATTGACGCCACTGTCCTTAGAAGAACTCACCGGCGTTGAAGAAGAGGAAGGTCAAGAGGGGACCACAGCAGTTCCATTGTTCTGCAGCGCAACAAAACAACACAAAGGGGACGAGATGAAAAAAAGCCATGCATGAGGCTGTTGGACCATGAGCAAAAAAATTGACCTGAATGATATAGGCTGAATCTCCAGCCACTCTTCAGCTGGAGGGAGATCAAGAGCAGGATCTGCAGTCTCTATTCACTGCTGGAGTGTCGCTGTCGGTACTGCTGCTTTGTCCATTTTGAGGGTGGCCAGAGTCCGAATTGCCTTCTTGACTGTGTCTGCCTCTTCCTTTTCTTCCTCGTTCCCTTCCTTTGCAGCAATGTCTGGGTCCTCGAATCCCAGTTCCATTACTGCCTGCTTCCTTGTGCGCAGAGCGTCAAAGACAACCAGAATCCGCCTTGAAGTTTCGAGGCGCCCTCCAACTCCCACCTGCATGGACAGTGTACAAACATTTGACTTTCTTTCTTTGGCATTGTTCTCATCGTCTGGATTGACATGAATGCTTGGTTTCTGTCAAAAAATACTCAATTGCTTTCTGTCGTGTCATGCTTCACCTCCCCTTTTTCCTTCTTGAAAGGCCTTTTTCTCTTTCCTTCTTTCTTTCCTTAATTCTTTCTTTCTTTCTTCCTTCCTTCCTTCCTTTCTTTCTTTCTTTCTTCCTTCCTTCTTTCCTTCCTTCCTGCCTTTCCTTCTTTCTTTCTTTTTCTTTCTTCCTGCTTCTTCCCCTTCCTTCCCCCCCTTCCTCCCCTCCCTCCCCTTCTCTCCTCTTTCCTCCTTCCCTCCCTCCCTTCCTTCCTTCCTTCCTTCCTTTTTTTCTTTCTTTCTTTGCTCCCTTCGTTCTTTCGTCCCCCCTTTACACACAAAAAAGCAAGGGCAGAAACAACCGAAGACGGAAAGGCGGACCCAGAAATGGACACAGATAAATATGCACGACCAGCCACAGAGACACGCTTGCAAGGACACATGCAGAAGCAAGGGGCCCAATAGAGACCTTCTAGCAGAAAAGCAAGTTAGTTCTGAATTCGACTCAAGCAGAAGGGGTAAAACTTGAGAGCAGAAGCAGAGTCTCGAAGCAGAGTTGTAGAGGGCCCGACTTTTCAAATGACTCTGTCATGTATAGGATTTACCGGTGGCAAAAAAGCAATGGGTTGTACCAGCACAAGCACCAACCACCCGTGCAGCATTTGCAGGCTCTGCAGCAGCAAGAACAACGACACTTCCCGCAGCAGCAGCCAGCTAGGGTCAGCTTTTGTCGCACAGCTCTCAAAAGGGCGAAACAAAACTTAACACAGTTGACGCCCAGAAGGTGGTAAAAGTTTGGGCTCCACACCTTCCTCATACCTACTGTGACTGACTTGCACGAAAATACAGAGAGAGAAACAAAGACGGTCTTTCCAGATTTATCTACACGTTATCTGTGCGAGCAACAGATGCATCAGAGCCTCCCTTCCTTCCCGTTAGAGACTCAAGTCATCTCCTGCACTGCTTCTTCAAAGGTTTCTGCCAGCCTCCAACGAATTCTGTAATACTACGGAGCGACCTCCAAGGAGCGGACTTCTTGAATCACAACCCCCCCCCCCGCAGCCAAAAGAGAAGACGGTCGTGAATCGCCCACAGGCACTGATGAGGTGCAATTCTGTATGAAATAAGCCAAAATAGTACCATCCAGCCGTTAAAATATAAAAAAACAAATTGACTGGCCAGAGGTTTATGAGAAGCGTGCCAAGAAAGCTTAAGATGCCGCAACAAGTGCGGTCGAGTGCGGTACCAGACAGTGCGGTAGCTGCCGGACAAAAAATACACAAGTAACACAACCAGAAAGAGGTCGCACGGCTCTCAAAAGGGCGAAACAGAATTTAATACAGTTCACGCCCAGAGGGTGGTAAATGTCGGGGTCCTATACACCCCTCATGCTTTCTTTCTTTCTTGTCTCTGAGAGCTCCTTGCCTGCTCCTTCTCACTTCTACCCTCCCTCCCTCCCAGTACCTAGTTCTAGTACACCTAGGGATCTTGCCGTTCAACAACCCCAACCCATCATTCTGCAGCATATTAACAGCAACAACAAAAGAACCACTTTTGCATACGTGAGTTTTTGTGCATTCATTGCAGCGTTGTGGGAGCAAGTGGAACATGCGAAAGCATGCAGGTTTAATAATACGTTCAGTTGACTGGTCGAGTGCTGACTTATGCAGAAAGGATCGAGCATGCAGAGATCCACGCATCTGACCTGACGGCATACAAAGTACATGCGCTCGATCATCTGCTGGTTGCCCCTTAATTCGTTTGTGAAGTCCCTCAACTGTGATTTCTCCTTCCCCCCCTCTCCTTCCTTTGCATTCGCAGAGGCCCCCCTTCCCTCCCTCCCTGCCTCCCTAAGAGGACCCCCATGCATGCAGGTCGACGACACAATCTTGACAATGAAGTCCTCTAGTGATCCTCCTAACACCTGCAAATAGTGAGAAGATCAGACAGACAGACAGACACATGTTGCTCACATACAGATATGTTTGAGAGGCCCCATGAACTCGCCCCATGGGCATATGTGGAGGTCAAGAGGTTCACCCTGCAATTGAACTCATTCCAATTCCCCACATGAACCAACGTGCGTATGATTGAATTGACATCCCTAACAAACAGGAGAACTTCAAGCGACTTCAAGGCAATCGCTCTTGTGTCTCGAGACTGTGTATTCCAAGGGGAGGAGAAAGATGAAGAACAATCGGAGTCAAGCCATGCAGTCGGACTCATAGGGGAAATACGTGAATATAACTGCCGAGTATCACGCAGGAGACGGGAACAGTCTACAGTGAACGGAAGACAGAACTCGGGGTCTTCACATTTAATTTATGCCAGTCCGATGGGAGCCTGCATAAGGTCTCCTGGCTCTAGTAGACTCTCCTTTAAAGTACCCACCACTGCATAGTGAGAGAGACGAAGTCACAAAAAGTAAGATGAAGAAGACGATGAGGGCTCCCAGATGCTGTGCAGCACAAGAGAAAGAACGGAGCAACAGAAGAAGAGGAAGATGAGAGAAATGACAATAGGACTCGAGAATCAATGGGTAGAACGCATACCTTGAGCGCAAAATTCTTCTGCGGCTCTTTCCGTCACTGAGCTGCTCAAACGTCCCGCCTGCTCTACTAAAAGCCGGCTCGGCCTGTCTTGGCCTTCACAGCAACTTACAGACTCTCCCGGAGAATGTTCAAAAAGTGACAGACCACATTTTGAGTATTTAAGCGCGTCGGGCGAAGAAAAAAATATGTAATCTCTGCATCAAGTCTGCCGGCCGGTGACGCATCACACAACTGCTCAAAGGACTGGCCAAACACCTCAAGGGCCTGCCGATCCTGTCCAGGTGGTCTGCTGATGTTTCAATCCAAAACAGCGTTTATGCGGGACAGGCCGGATTTTTTACCGAGCCATTGTTCCGAGGGACCAACAACAAACAGACATGCTAGCAGACATGACCAGAATTGTTGTTGTAAACATGGTCGTGACACCACTTGACTCGAAGTCTTTCTCGCCGGCGACTCAACATGACCAAAGAGGTGTTGCTTGGTCAGACATGGTCGAAGTTCAACGATCGGTGTTGCTATGGTGTTGCTGCACGCGCTGTTCAACGCGGCTGCTGCCGCGCGGTGTTGCGCCATGCATGCAGCAAATTAATTGCTATGCATCCACGAACCCTCGTTCAATTAATTGCTCGCGGCTGCATCGGGTGCCTAAAAAGTTTTAGTCACATCGCATGCAGCTAGCGCGATCGAGGTGCCCCGCCGCGCACGCCCCCCACCCCGCGTCTGACTGCCCGCGGGCCCCATGCAATCCGGGCCGCGGGCCTGCATGTAACAGCTGGTGTTGCTGAACACGTACGTCAAGTCAGCAGAGGAAAGTGTTTGCAGAGCGTGACAACACACATATGCAGGAAGGTAGGCACTCTGACTAACCGATATCTTGATTTGACTACCGTGAATTCAACCTAGAAACACTTGAGAGCTCATTCCTTTCCACCTGTCCACCGAGTGACTGGACACCCACGGAGTGTCTGACCTTCGTGCCGTCCGCGTCACGTCCCTCTGGTCTGTCACGGACCAAACCCATCGTTGACACCCTTAAAAGATGAAGACGACGATTCCAAAGGCCAAAAAGGCCGACAAGTACTTCCAAGAGCACCAGGTCCAACAGCTGCTCACTGGAATGCTGGTGCAACTTGGCAAGCAGGTACGCAGACTTTTTGTTCAGACGGGCAACACAACACTGCAGTTGCCCTAACGGTCGACGCCCCTGCCTCAGCCTGCCAGACCTTCTCCTTTCCCGCCTCGCGATCTGTCTTGTGTTTACATCTCATCCACACTCCAAAACACCCAAAAAGTGATAACATGACACCCTTTTGCAGTCCTTTTGCAATCAGTTTCCTCTCCTAGCTGCATTGGATCCTTGTCATCGTGGTTGTCTGCACCTGAGTCTGTGTGTCTATACGTGTGTCTGTGCAGACTCCTGCAAAGCCCGTCCACTTCATGGTCAGTCAAAGAAGAGAGAAAGCAAACAGGCCCAGAGGAAACAAAGCTCCCCTCAACTCGATGAACATATGTGTACAAGTTTTGAGAGGGGGGAAGTGTGTATGCATGCTTGGCTCCTCTACTGCTGCGCAACGAACAGCTGCGCTTCTTTCTGCTAGCTGCGCCCGTCTACTCACGCTTTCCCTGTACCAACCTTTCCTTGGTATCCTGTGTTCTTTATTTGTCGTACGCTTCCTTCCTCCCTCCGTTCCTTCTCCCTTCCTTTCTCCTTCTCCTCTTCTTCCTCCTCCTCCTCCCCCACTGCTTCTCGTGCGGAGAGGCTCCTTGTATATTCCGACCCTGCTGTCTTGTCAGTACAGAGAACTGTGAAAACTGGTAACTAGCTGCATTCTTTTTTTATCTGTGCATGCTTGAACTGACATTCACACATCTATGCACACTGATCTTCCCAGATCGACTACCTGAAAAAACTGGCACCTGACTACGAGGCAGGAGAGCTCTCGCCGAGCACGCAGGCCGATTCGCCTCAGGCAAAACCGGGGGGCACGGAAGAAGGAGCTCCGGCTTCGTCTTCTGGTCCTGTACAGGTCAGTTAGACGGGAAAGGAAAAAATGATCAAACATGCAGAGCTCGCCAGACAATATTGTTATTCGATTGCCAGAAGCATGTATGCACATCGATTTATAGGGCTGAGGAGAGGAGAGGATTGCAGAGATGACTGTATCAAGCCTCCGAATCGAGCAAGACGTTTTCTGCGCCTTCCGACCTTCCCACACAGAATGCCAGTCTCGGTCCCCTTTCACCCTTCTTGACACAATTTCATGTTCCCAACCCGCCAATCAACGTTGCAGGATGATTCCCAGGTCCCCCTGTCGAAGTCTGTTGACTTCTCCAGAGTCGAGTCCAAGATGGAAGTCGAGAGACAAGACAGCAACCAACCAGGAGAGATGACCCCTCAGGACGGCTCCCAGTCGCCCTCTAGGTCCCCTTCAAGGTCTCCCTCCATGAACAGATCCCAGTCGTTCGTCCCTAGACCCAGAAAGAGACGCGGTGCGTCAGTACACAACCACCACAACTAAAAAGCATCTTTCATGCGTTGCATTCACTCCGACAGACGGACACAGAGACAGACAGACAGACAAAGACAGAGAGACAGGCCAATCAAACATTGGGTCAACACAGCCGTTTCTCCTCTGCAAATCCAATTCTATCCAATCCACAACGATCTTCCTGTCTGAATTAAAGACTCTGCAGGCCAATTGGATGAATCAATGAGTGAAGAAACAAATCATGCTGGTCTTCATTGTGTGTTAGTGAATCAACGAAAGATTCTCATCACTTCTCAAGTTTTTACTCTCCCTCCCTCCTGCCTCTATGCATTCAGAGAACGTGTTTGACATGGAGACATTCGACGACCACGTCCCTCCTGTGTATGAGAAGCCGGAGGAGGCCCAGGACTTCATCTCGAGAGTCAGTCTCTCAGTTTGTCAGGTAGTCGATCTCTCTCTCTCTCTCTCTCTCTCTCTCGATCTTTGTCTCTCTCACACACACGCACGCGCGTTCTCTATTTTGACGTGAAGCTCTTGTTTTCTGTGCAGACTCTGGGAAAAAACTGTCTGTTTGCGGAAGTCGACAACTCCGAGGAAGAGATTCTCATCAACGCCTTCTATGAAGTGAAGGTCGAACAGGGGGATGTCGTCATCAGACAAGGTCAGTCAGTCAGTCTGTCAGTCGGTCTATTCGCCCGCCAGGCTGTCAAGCAAGCAGGCACATTGCCACAAGTTGGGGCAGGCTTTGACTAAACGATGTCCGTGTGGAGGCATGAGGAACGTCATATGATGTTTTGTGGATCTGTGTCATGACACGTTGAGTGCGCGTGTAGATGAGTGAGCGTCTGCACGACGTGAGCGAGTGAGAGAGACTGGAGGTGAAGCGCGTCAACCTTTTTGCCTGTGTGCGGAATGGAAAGAGGGACAAGGGACAATATGAGTGTGTGTTGTTTGTTGAGGCTGCAGGAGAGAGCGGAGACCTCTACTACATCTATTTTCATACAGAATACATCTATTTTCTTTTTCATACATGAAAATAAATGCATGTATGTACTGATGCTGCAGGAGAGAGCGGAGACCTCTACTACATCCTGGAGTCCGGCACTTGCAACTGCTTCGTGAAGAAGCCCGAATGGACCCCCCCCGCAGAGGGAGAGGAGGCGGGAGAGTGGCATGCCGAGTTCGGTCCGAAGGTGTTCAGATACGATAAGAGAGGAATGGCCTTCGGAGAACTCGCACTCATGTACAATGCACCCAGAGCCGCGACGATCGTTTGCGACTCTGAGGAAAGAGCAAAGCTCTGGGCGCTTGACAGAAAGACGTTCAAGAAGATTTTGGCGGACTCTGCAAGGCAGGACAGAAAGAAACAACTCGAATTTGTCGAGCGATTCGAAATGTTCTGTAAGTCTTTTTTTTTCTTTCTTTCTTTCTTTTTTCTTCTTGTTGTATTTGATGATTTCTTCTCCTCTTCTGCTGTTTGCTAATGCCTGTCTGTTTTACTCTGACGGCTTTCGTGCATCTTTCCTGTTCGTTGGCGGTCTCGGTTTCTTTCTGTCAAGGACCCCCACGTCCGTTTGTATATTCCTAGTGCTCACATTTGAGCTTTCCCACCTGCCTGTGTGTTGGTTGCAACGTGTGCATGCAGCCGAGCTGTCCCAGTTCGAAAAATTGAGGGTCCTGGAGGCCGTCACAGCGGTGTGGTACGAAGACGGGGACCGAATCATCCAGCAGGGCGATGAGGGGTACGAGCTGTTTATCATCGAGGAGGTCATTTTGTCTGTTTGTCTGTTTGTGGAGGGATTTGTGTGCATGGAAGTGTGTGCGTGTGGCGATCCGTCAGTGCCCTGATTGAACGGTAATGTTCACAGAGATGCATTTGCGGCAGACGCTCGTTCTTTCTCTTATTCCTGTATCCTTTCTAGCGACACCATCGAGCGGCATCACCTGCTTAAGTGCCTTTGTTTCTGTATGTAAATCTGCTCAGTTCCTGACCCCAACCTTGCTTGCTTGTCCCCCCATGGATGCAGGGAGAGTGCAAGGCCGTGAAGGACGACGGCAGCGGGGAGGAGACGGAGTGCTTCAGGAGACTGGGGGTGCGTCTAGGAAAAGGGAAAAAGTGCATGCGATTACTTTCATACAGACGTACAGAAGGGAAAGTAAACGAGTGCTTCAGGAGACTGGGGGTGCGTCTGGGAAAAGAAAAAAAGAACATCAATCTCATGTGAAATTCGAGGAACGTCAATCAAGAGCCCATTCGAGGAACATCAATCATAGTTCCACCGACCATACAAACGCAAGCCATTCAGATTCTCATTTTGGAATCGGTGCTGCAGATTTGAATGATCTGGAAACCTTTCAAAAAGATCACACATGACATTGATTCCCTCCTTCCCTCCCTGCAGCCCGGGGACTACTTCGGAGAGCTGGCGCTTCTCACCTCTGCGCCTCGGGCGGCCTCTGTGGATGCGGTTACCGCCGTGAAGTGCTACCGTCTGGAGGCAGAGGCTTTCGGTCAGTCAGTCGCGTAGTTCTTAGTTTCGTTAGTTCTTGTTGGAAAACTTCGAGTGATCTGAAACGGTTGATCTGTGCATAATTGAAAGTGTCCACTTAATTGTCCGTTCATTGATCTTGTTCTGTCCTTCCTGACCGATCAGAACAGACAGTGCGGAACTGTCCACGTGTCATTCGCCCAGTGCCCTGGAACACACTTTCCGAGAATTTTTGTTTTTTGTGGCGAAGATGGAGTTTTGTGGTCAAATTGCCCTTCAAATGTCTTTGTTGGTTTGTGCGTGCACTGGCAGAGCGTCTTCTGGGGCCTCTGAGCGGTGTCCTCGGGAGAAACAAGGACCAGTACACCCGGTGGATGGCCAAACTGAAGAACGCGGGACTCGACGCAAGAGAGGGAAACCAAATGGTGAGGGAGAAATTAAGGCAGAGAGAGAGATGAAGCAGAGAAACAAAGCAAGAAAAAAGACATTCTATCCGGTTGTTTGGGTGTTTGATTACTTAACTTCTGCCTTTCTGCCTCTCTTTTTGTGCACGTTGGTGAGTCCTTTTTTTCGCAAACAGATGGTTTTTGTAGCTAGCGATGCTTATTTGTGGTCCGCCTCCCAGTGTGTATTTGATGGGATGCAGCTCTGCCCTGCCTATCCGTGTGTGTGTGTGTGTGTGTGTGTGACACTGTCTGTGTGTGTGCAGCTGCGTCAGTCTTCGTACAACTCCGCGGACTCAGGGTTGGACGAGGAGGAGGGGGAGGCCTCCTTTCCTGTGCAGAGAGTCGAGAGAGTCAGAAGAGGTGGGGCAGTGGGGGGGTAGGTGGGGGGACAGAGAACTTAGAAGAGAGCTAAGGCAATCCAGCTGAATCCATCTCTGCCCCATAGAGCAACCGCTTGTCTTCTTTATTCTTCGGGCGCAGCATCCTTCCACTCTCTACCCGATTGCATTGATGACTGCTCATGAATGAATGAAGTACCATGCATGCATTCAACC
Source organism: Chromera velia (assembly GCA_018398765.1). Classification (NCBI taxonomy): domain Eukaryota; family Chromeraceae; genus Chromera; species Chromera velia. The sequence goes on from JAHBMJ010002889.1 coordinate 82,182, forward strand.
CTATGTACGTGTGGGCGGATGGATGCAGACAACGTGTGGTCTGAGGGAGTGGAGGAGGACCCGAACTGGACCCCCCCTGTACATGAGAAGAGCGAGGAGGAGAGGAAATTCCTCTCGGAGGCTCTCGAAAAAAACGCACTGCTCAAACATGTGGTCAGTCAGTCAGTCAGTCAGGTGGTTAGTTTTGCCAGTTTGAAGTTTGCGGACAAAGCTCATGCGTTAATTGGATTGGGGCGTCAGCTGACGAGCTCTCTGGGGCTACTTGTATGTCAGTGTATGACACTCGAGAATACCTGTTGCGTGTTTCTGATGCCTGCACAGTCAGTTGTTTGGATTGAAGAAGACAGGATGAAGTTCGCTCTAGGGAAATTTCCGCTCTCCCTTCTCTCCAAAGAATTCCTCTCTGCATGGATGCCCCATGGAAAGAAAAGACCGCCAGTCAGCTTTTCTCAATGGATCTCTTTCCCTCCCGCCTGGTGTCTCTCTTCCTGACTGTCTACTTGAGGAGAGATCAGGTCGGAGAGGCTGCCGAGAAGGTTGTGATAGACGCTGTGGAGAAAAAAGAGTTCGCCAAGGGGGAGGTCGTCATCCAACAGGGGGCAGACGGTGATGTGTACTACATCCTGGAGTCCGGCACTTGCAACTGCTTCGTGAAGAAGCCCGAATGGACCCCCCCCGCAGAGGGAGAGGAGGCGGGAGAGTGGCATCCCGAGTTCGGTCCGAAGGTGTTCAGATACGACAAAAGAGGAATGGCCTTCGGAGAACTCGCACTCATGTACAACGCACCCAGAGCCGCGACGATCGTTTGCGACTCTGAGGAAGGAGCAAAGCTCTGGGCGCTTGACAGAAAGACGTTCAAGCAGGTGGGCTGAAGACTTTACTGTCCAGTGTATGAGCCTGTATGCATGGGTTTTTGTGTAGGTTTGTGCGCACGTGTTCTTAGATAAGCAGTCTTTTCGCTCCGCCGTCCCCCCTTCTCTCTCTCTCTCTCTCTCTCTCTCTCTCTTACTGCGTGTGAGTGTGTGTGTGTGTGTGTGTGTGTGTGTGTGTGTACATGTGTGTAAGCGCACATATCTGTGTGGTTTTGTGAATGCCCTTACCCACCCACTGAATGCTCTGGATGGATGGGATGGGTGCAGTCGATGTTCACCCAGTCAAAGCAGGAGAGAGGCATCCAGATGGCCTCTATCGAGTCCTTCCCGATGTTCAACTCCTTGTCCAAGTTCGAGAAGCTGTCTCTGCTGGAGGCCATGAAGTCAAAGAAGTTCGCTCCGGGAGAGAGAATCATCCAGCAGGGAGACATCGGAAAGGAACTCTTCATGATCGAACAGGTCGGTGAATTCAAGCAAGGGCAGCGTGCCTGTCTGTCTGCATGGATGGATATGCATCAGGGGTGCAAGCAAGGGCAGGTGCAGAAACCCAGGGTTGATTTATCAGTCGACCAAATAGGTCGGCACGTAGGTTCGATCTTACGTGGGTGCATGAGGGGAACACACACATGGGCTCTTCTGTCGTTTTGTCTGTCTGTCGATTTGCTCCTCACATGCATTTGGCGAGCTAAATCTCTCTCTCCCCCCCCCCCC
>JAHBMJ010002889.1:84103-95994 GCA_018398765.1 Chromera velia
CCTCTCTCTCTCTCCCGCGCGCTCTCTCTCTCTCTCTCCCGCTCTCTCTCTCTCTCTCTCTCTCTCTCTGTTTGTGTGTGTGTGCTCACTTGTGCAGGGAGAGGCGAAGTGCATCTTGAAGTCTGAGGCTGGAGAGGAGGTGGAGTGCTTCAGAAGGCTGACGGTCTGTTGCTTCGTTTGTTTCCCCTCTTCAATCGTCACTGCTCTTTTGTCCGATTCAATTCATTTGCATATGGCTGTGAGAACGAAATTGAAAGACCGTGTTGGTCTGTATGGAAAGCCTGGCTGGCTCTTCTTCTTTCCCTCCCCGGTCCCTCGAATGGGTCCGTCTGTTGGTTTTTGGAGTTTCGTTCAGGATCACATCATCCGAGGGTGCGTGTGCATATATTAATAATTGCATGCCTGATGATGATGTCGGTGTGTGCATGGGGGGTACGTAAGCGCGTGCATGTGCCTCTCTCTGCAAATACATGCAGGCCGGGGACCACTTCGGAGAGTTGGCCCTTCTCCGTTCGGCGCCTCGTGCCGTCTCCGTTGATGCCGTTGAGGAGACCCGCGTGTTCTCTCTGGAGGAACACGCCTTCAGGAGACTACTGGGACCTATTCAGGACATCCTCAGGAGAGACATGGGCAAGTACACAGAGTGGATGTATAAGTTTGGACTCTCTGTCAGTCAAGGGGGTGGTGGGTGCCCGGCCCCGGCACATTTGTTTGTGTGGATTCTGTACAGTGACGTCGAACGTCGTTTTTCTCATTCATGTATTGTTCACTTGCTCATGCATTCATTTTTCGTCTTGAGAGAGCAAGGCTGTCCCCAAGAATCCGGCTGTTCAAAGAGCAGCTGCACGGGTCAGAGTTTTGACGCAAAGCTGTCCATCAGTCAGTGAACCACTCCTTTGTGTTTATGTTTTGGTGGTTCGGGGGGGGGACAAGGCGGTGCACTTTGCTTGAATTGGTCAAACGCAGCTTTGGTGGAGCGAAGAGGAAGGATGAGAATCTTCGTTAATCCCTCTTTGGCGCTGCATTCCCAACGAAGAATGACGTTGGGCTTCCTTCAAGGCACTCAACGTATATTCTTGTACTCTTTCCTGAATTCATGGATGCAGAGAGGAGAAAGTCGCAAACCTGAGGATGAAGCGGTCAGGCAAACAATGAAAAGCTCTTGCTTTGTTTTTTTCTTTTTCATTTCTCTCTTCACCCTTCGTGGTTTCCTCAAATGGGGGGGGGTCTGTCACTCGGCTCTTCGCGTTTCTCGATTGTCTGGCTGTGAATGTGAATTTTCCGTCCCTCTTTTTGTCGCGGTGCGTCGTTTGGATCCCAGGATGAAAAAGCCTCTCTCCTGCGCCGGTCTTTTCTTTTCATTCATCCATGTACGCCTTTTGGTCTCCCTTCCCTCCCTCCCTCCCTCCCTCCCTCCTTTCTTTTGTTATTATATTGCAGGAGGAGGAAGAGGAAGAGGACGAAGCCTCTCCAAAGGACCCGAGGTCCGTCCCTTTGGGGGCTCCTGGGGGGGGGCTTGGGGTGTATGTGGGAGATTGAGGATGGGAGAGAAAAGGAACGGGGAATATGCGGAGAGAATTGAAAAGGACAAATTGGCTTTCGATTTCTCTCCCTTCCTGTCCATCTTGTAGTTTTGTTTTCATTTTCTGGGAAAAGCGGTAACGCACATTTCCCAAATAGTCGTAGGATCACTCGTAGTTGGGACGAACAAATGAGACCTGAGTTGAAACGCGTGCCTAAATGGAGGCTGAGGAGAAGAAGTGCGAAAGTGGTTGAACCGAAACGCATCTGTTTCTGTTTGTGCGCACTCACCGCCCTCGTAAATTTCAATGTGACTCCTGGGGCCATCTTTCCTTGATTCCATTTCCCCCTTTCTCTCTCTGTGCGTGTGTCTGTGTGCATGCAGCCAGGTGGTGTCGAATCGGAGACGCGGTGAGTCGATGAGGAAACGAAGTTAAGATGCGTGCGTGGCAAATATGCATGCAATCATCTATCGGTGGACAAATTGATCGTCATGTGAATGAATTGGTTGCTCCCACCTGCTTGTGGTTTTCTTTTTTTTCTCTCTCTCCGGAGCTTCTGTCTGTCTTTCTCTGCTGATGAAGTTGAAGTTTTTACCCGACAATGATGATAAAAACATATATAAGATACGCACACGAATAATATCTGCCCACCGGAATAAATGCGTGAATGGATGAATGACTGCAGACGTGGTGATGGGGGAGAAGGTCGAAGAGGATCCCGATTTCGTCCCACCCGTCCACGAGAAATCGGAGGACGACGAAGCATTCCTCAAAGAGGCGCTCTCAAAGTCAGTCAGTCAGTCAGACAGTCAGTCAGACAAACAGTCAGTCAGTCAGACAGTCAGTCAGTCAGACAAACAGTCAGTCGGGCAGTCAAGGAAATTGAGGTTAAAGGAAGAAATCGTGGCGTTAATTTGTTTTGTAGTCACTAGTTTGTACGCCCTTCTTCTGCCCTTCTTTCTGTTTGTAGTCACCTTCTTTCTTTGTGTCCGCCCTTCTGTCTGCAGGTCGCTTCTCTTCAAGCACCTCGGCCCCCAAGAATCCTCCATTGTCGTCGGTGCCTTCGCTCCTGCGGTCTTCAACTCTGGCGATCCTGTCATCAAGCAAGGTGCGTGCGTCAGGCAGGTAGCTTGTAAGTATGCTGCTCTTCTGTAAGTGTCCTCACGATGCCTTCTGCACAGTTGATTTTTGTTTGTACAAATCTGAATTCAAGTTTTTGCTTTTGATTCTCCACACAACCAACCAATCGGGAATGCAGGAGACGACGGGGACCACTTCTATGTCCTGGCCAGTGGAACCTGCAACTGTTTCGTGAAGCCGAAGGAGTGGACACCCCCCTCAGATCCCCCCGCAGACGCCCCTCCATTCCATCCGGAGTTCGGCCCTAGGGTCTTCAGATACGACAAGCAGGGCATGACGTTCGGAGAACTCGCACTCATGTACAACGCACCAAGAGCTGCGACGATCGTGTGCGACTCTGAGGAAGGCACAAAGCTCTGGGCTCTTGACAGAAAGACGTTCAAGCAGGTGAGTCAGTCAGAGGAGGGTTTTAGAGATTATGGCAGGACCTGTTGGGAACGTTATTCAAACGGAACTAGAGACGCAAAAGCTTTCGAACTTGGGAGGCCGGTCTGCGAACCTGGGGGGTACTTCTGTCCGTCTCTCTGCAGAAAGCCTTTGTGCCCATATGTGCGTCCTTGCTTTGCAAAATGTATATCTCCGCCCTTTCTTGCTGTTCTCGCAACTCGCTCGTCTTTTCTTTTTGCATCTGTCTGTCCGCAGGTCCTTCTGAAGACCCGAAAGCAGCAGGAAGAGACGCAGATGAAATTCATCAACGAATTTCCTCTCTTCTGTCAGTCTCATCTTATCACATACATCTGCATGGTCGGACATATGTATCGAAATCAAGTCCATGAGTCTCTCAGTCACCCATTAAATTTGAAGAGCTCCCTTCTCTGTCCTGCCGAGGTGGTCTGCCTGTACGGCTTTCTAGGTCATTTTGTGTAGGACCATTTTGTACTTGCTAGTGCAAGGGCGTCATTTCTATATCAACATTTTCATGGGATGCATATATGCTATATGCGTGCCCGTTGCAGCAACGCTGGACAAAGAGGAGAAGATGCGTGTCCTAGAGGCAGTCAAGGTCATGGTGGGTCGTTGCTTTGTTTTTCCATTGATTCATGGTAGCTTCTGGCAACAAAGATAATTGCACGGCTTCTCTCTTCATCTACCTGTCTGACTTACTGGATCCTCCCCTTCTGTCCATGCATGCGTGCGTCTTCGACAGATCGAAGTGAAGGGAGGGAAACCCTTGTTAGAATGAAGGCTTGATCTGACGGGCATGTTCATGATCGGATGCATTCATGTAGACAGTGAAGCGGAAAACAAAAACCATTTTCTCTTTTTTTTCCCTCTGGCTTTTCGTCGCCCCCCCCTTCCCCCTCTTTTCTCCGTTCCCATCCAATGGCGGAAATCCAGACAGTTCTTGAATACTTGAAGCAAAAGAAATCGAAAACTCGAGTGCCTATATGCCTCCCTGCGTGCCTGGTTGCAGGAATTCTCTGCGGGCACCCGAGTCGTCCTCGAGGGCTCTACTGACTGCGACCTGTTCTATATGATCGTGGAGGGCGAGTGCGTGCCGAAGAAGGCCAACGAACAGGGAGAAGAAGTGCCGGTGTTCAGAAACCTCAAGGTCGATCTCTTTTGTCTCTCTCTCTCTGTGTGTGTGTGTGTGTGTGTGTGTGTGTCACGGATGGCGACGCCGATGTCAAACTGTGAACCGAGTGATCGCGTGCGCGGCTGGCTGAATGAGTGACTGAACAATTAAAATACTGAATCAATAAATGAATCAATATACTTTATCAAGAAACGAGTGAGTGAGTGCATGGATGCAGACGGGTGAGTACTTCGGAGAGTTGGCGCTTCTGAACAACAAACCTCGCGCTGCCTCAGTGGACTGCGTGACTGACTGCATTCTCTATTGCATCGACAGGAGGGCCTTCACCCGCCTTCTAGGTCCCTTGGAGGAAATTCTCAAGAGAAACTCCGAGGTCTACGCCACCTGGAAGGCAGAGATGGAGTGAGTAATCAAGCAAGCGAGTCAGGGAAGGAAAAGAGGGAGAGAGGGAGGGAGGGAGGGAGACTCATGATGTGCTCACAGCCTTTGTAAGATCCTTGTGGAGAAGGGGAAAGGGAGTGAGGGGGTGGGAGGAAGAACTGTCAACAAAAAGACAGACAGAGAGAGAGAGAGAGAGAGAGAGAGAGAGACAAAGCCTTGGGATCGAAAGTGGCACAGCACACGCACACATCCATGGACGGACCCCATGCAGATAATGTCGCGACCCGTACAGTAGAGCTCAGGCCGAAGTAAAGGGCAAAGGGAACGAAGGGGGAAGAGAGGCAGGAGAGACGTGATGTGATCAGAAGCGTCCAAAGGGGAAAGAGAAAGAGGGCAATCAACCGCACGGAGGGAGGGAACTTCAAGTGGAGGGATGGAGAATCGTCTCATCATCCGTTACACGACGGTGCGTGCATGCATGCGTCAAGGGATCAAAGGAAAAAAAGAAGAATATTTAAGGGAACTAAAGAACAGCAACGAATGAATGAAAAAGAGTTGTTTATTCTTTCTTTCTTTCTTTCTTTTCCTTTTCTTCTTTGTCTTCTTTCATGCATGTGCCTGATCGATCAAATGCATCCTTGCGTGTTTGTCTCTTCTTTTTCTTGACTGACTGCTTCTCTGTCTAGGTGTCTTCATAAGTTTGAAAAGACACAAAGAAATGGATTTCTTGCACATAAAAAGGGAAATGGCTCTGCGTGTCTGCTGGATTTTGGAAAGGAGAGATCGAAAAAATGGCGTGCGTGGGGGAGATTTGCCGGCAAAAATGACAACGCACACTGGCGATATGCAGCGCGAAGCAGACACACAGTGGTTTGAAGCGGGCCAGGAGTCGCAGGTTTTCAACAGTTGTTCTATGCATGCATGTAGAATCATTCAAAGATACAAAGAACAAAGTAGAGCTAACAGTTTAGGTTACATGAAGATTTAAATCTTATACATACTTATTTCAAAAGTTTTTCCAAATAACAGATCATCATCAATGATTCATCGTAATCATCATCATCATACGCCATCGATCGTTAGATAGGCTTACTCATCATCATCATCATCATACGCCATCGCTATCGGCCCATAATAGGCGTCTAGCGTTCGGCAAGTCACAACACGCAAGGCAGATTATTAAATGATGGACCCTTATTTCACAACCTTTAGCAAATAGCTTAACAGCTGCATTTTTTCTCAAACTCTTCCGTTTAGTAGTAACTTTGAACGCACAAGGCAGTTTTATTTCTATTATTATTTTGTTATGATCAATTAAAGCAAAGGTCCATCTACACCAATCCTGTAGTGTTAGACAAAGTTAAATGTGTAACAATTACCCCTGACCTCCTCCTTGTTATACACATAAAAGTATATAACAATTAATGTGCAATAATTCTAGACAAATCTACCGTATCTCTCATGGCACCCCCCCTGCTTCCGTCTCTGTTCTTTTTACCTCTGCCTCCAGTGCTCAAAAGTTCTCCCTGCTGCGTTGCTGATGATATCATTACTCCAAAAACAGTACCCTCAAACTGTCCTGAAGAAGAAGAAGAAGAAGATGATGAACATGAAACATGGAATTAATACACACTAAAGTGTGTAATAATGCATTCCTAAAAATAATAGTTTGAATCAATGTACACTAAAGTGTGTACTTAACGTATTCCTAAAAGTGATAGTTTAAATTACTGCATACTAAAGTGTGTACTAATTCATTTATCAAAATTCTAGTAAAATGTGCAACAAAACAATGTGTAACAAAACATTTTGAAAAAAGCCTGAGTGATTGTGGAACCCTATAGGATTGGTGTAGGTCCATCATTAAACCTATAAGAATCTGCTTTGCATGTTATGACTTGACTGCCGAACGCTAACTTTGAAACAGCTATTATAGGCTGATGGCGATGGCGTATGATTATATGATGATGTATCATGATGATGACAGTGACTCAGCGGAAAACTTACTTTGGTGTTTGGTTTAATCGATCTCTTATATACTTAAAACTTATCATCCTAATTATTATCCATTATCCATTCAACTTAATAAAAAAACTGTTTAAAAGAAAAACAATTTATCACAAAAAGTTTTAAAAACGGTGTTTACTACTGTAAATTTGTATAGAGTAGCGTAGTTTTCAGTGGTTTTGCAACGTGACAGCAGCAGCGAGCACTGCTAGGAGCAGCGAGTACCAGTGATAGCGAGTGCAACTGTACAAAGCACTGTAAACGACAACGGTAGCAGCAGCAGCAGAAACACTGATGGCTTGTTACCGGAACTATCCCGGAAAATGTAAAGAGAAAAGACTGAGTTGTTGAAGCAAAGAGGCTCTTCGGATGGACAGATGAGTGTCATTGACTGAATATCCAGGGACTGCCGGCCCCTTTACAAAAGGAGACGGGCAAGAGTCTCGCTCCGACGAGTCGACTTGTGCAGTCAGCTCGTTCTGGTTGCTTCTCTTGGGTCGAGTCTCAGGCAGAGAGAAGCGAAACGACCTGCCATTTACGGCTGCCCGTTGCGATCTCCAGTGCCGTTTTGCCCTCCGTATTCGTCTGCTTCGTGTCGGCTCCTGCGGCAACGAGAAGGCGCACGATCTCGGCGTGACCATTCCTGGAGGCAAACATGAGCGCCGTCCACCCCCGCCATGTGGAAGCGTTCACGCTTGCCTTCGAGGCCAACAGTGGTTTCACAACGTCCAAAAAACCCCAGCGGGAGGCGAGCATGAGAGCAGTCTCTCGACCGATGTTGGACGCGTCCACCTGAGCACCTGCGCTCAGAAGGGTCTGCACCACTTCCGACCGCCCGACTCGAGCGGCGAGCATCAGTGCAGTCCAACGTCCGTGAGCGGAGGCGTTCACATTCGCATGATGCTCAACAAGGGACCTCACAACTCCGACGTGGCCTCTCTTGGAAGCCGTCAGCAGTGCAGTCATGCCGCCGGAGTCCGAGGCATTCACATCTGCCCCCGGCGCCGCTTGCAGAAGCATGCTCACGGTGGCTAGAGAACCCTTCTCAGATGCAAGCATCAGTGCAGTCACTCTGCTTCTGCTCGCTGCGTTGATGTTGGCCCCAGCAGCGAGAAGGATTTTCAGCGGTGCCCTGGAACCGCAAGCAGAAGCGAACATCGCAGGCGTCCACCCTCTCACCACGCCCCACTCCAACCTCACCTCCCCCGTGGGTCTGTCTACGCTTGCCCCTCTTTCCACAAGAGCCGCAACGACGTCTGCCCGATCGTCCCGAGAAGCCCAAGCGAGGGCCGTCATGCCGTTCGTGTCCCTGATGCTCAGGGCAGCACCAAAGGCCGAAAGGATCCACACAGTTTCCCCCGACCCCTCCCGGGCCGCCAAGTGAATCGCTGCCTCAAAGAACGGGCCGTCGGAGGGAAGAGGCTTCTCCAACCCAGAGGTCTTTACCAGTCCGTTGATGTCACTGCCGAGTCGAAGGAGCAGCAGAAGATCCTGCCTTCCAGACTCACTCCCCTGCAGGAACATCTTCAAAGCTGTTCGCAGTTGACTCGCTGACACCAGCTTGAACTTCCGCACGTTCCTCAAAATTATGGAAGTCAGAGGGAACCGCTTCAAGGGAGCTCCCTTAGAAAGCGAAGAAAGAGAGAGTCCCATACTGGCTAAGTTAAACTTGTACTAAGACATGATGATACGCTGGTGATAGATGGACCCTGACAACCTCCCTGCAGAGCCGACACTGGCGTTTCCCGAGGACTGGTCAAAGCCTCGAAGACACTCGTCAACAGCAAGGAGTTTTGCTGCCTTAGAGACTGGACCCTTCCAGTGTCTTACAGCTCAATTTTAGTAACGCAGAAATCGCAGAAGGCATCCAATCAAGTCTGACCGTATACGCCGCACGGACTGCCCGTCGAGAAAACATCGATCGCTCCGGCCAGCACGGGACGGGTTTGTTCTGGAGAGAGTCAAGAGAGTCTTTGCTTTTAATTCAAATTTAAACTCCTGAAACGAAATCAACCCTTACAAAGTACAAAGCGCGCATGGTGAGTCTTTTTCAGAGACGTACTTTCTTTTGCATTTCGTAGGATCACCACCGGATCTCTGAATGCGGCGCGCCGCCATGGCGGCGATATGATGGCGCCGCCGCAGGAGCGCCCCCGACAAGACAAGCCGGGGCCGCAGGAATGGCATTGCATCACATTGCATGGCCTCAAAATCCCGGCCTCTGACCCGGGCCTCATAAGCCCCCTTGAAACAACACTTGAAGCGAAGAGCGTTTCGATAGACTATGATACACCTTAATAGGTAGACTTAAAGTGAACAGTTGCATGTACAAAGGTATTTGTGAGGTATAGTGAGGTAGGAGATAATAATAAAATTCGTTTTATCCAACGTCTTGAATCTTTACTACTCTTGAGTCTTGACTACTCTAGACTACTCTTCACATTGTACATCATGAAGTTACATGAAGTTGATAATTTGTTTTAAAATTATGTAAATAAATTGTTAAAGACTCTTTAAATGGAAAAATACTGTAAGCAGAATACGGGGCTAGAACTCTCAACACTAACGATGTGCATTCAGAGTTCATAGACTATAAGAGTTTGACCTAGAGAGGTTTATACATTGTTCCTTCGATCAAGCCAGTCCAACGATCGTTAGCGATCATTAGCTAATTCGAATGCATGCAGATCGATGTCACTTTATTTAGTCCTGCGCCAAGCCACACTTATTGAAGTCCACGCGCGCATCGCCGCGGCGCCGCCGGCCTCGCGGCTCCGCCACTCCGCGGGTCCGTCGCGTACTCGCCGCTCGTAGCCTGCCTACACCTGCCCGCTGCTTCAAAACCGACGTCCACGCTCGGTTCCAGTGCCTGCACACATCCATAACTAATCGACCTCGTGGCATTGATTAATAATATGCACCTGCACACTTCATCGAACCATAAATGAACGAAGCAAGTCGGAATGCAGAGTCCGACACCCATACTGCCACCCTGCATCTATGCATGACGTAGGATAGATTTGCTTTCTGCCTCGAATCACTTACTAGGGAATTTCATCTTCCCAAAACTCACACACACGCATTCCACTCCACAAACCTCTTAGTTCTGCCCATACTGATTTCACCTCTCTACTTCTTAATTGCCACCTACACCTGCCCGTTGTATGGGTGTCCTCTTATGCTCATATTCATTTTTTTGCCCCACAGCCGAGCGAGTTCCTTCCAAAATGCAGAGAGAAAACGAGGATCACGGTCACTGACCACTGATTGGGGCATCCCATGCTCGCAGACAATCCTCTCAAAGACCACCTCGGCTGTCTCTTCTGCTGTAATCTTTTGTGAGACTGCAGCAAAGAAAGGAGTTTTGGAGAGGCGATCAACCACAGAGAGGATTCCATCTACCTCTTCTCCTTTAAACACCACCCTCGGAAGTCCAAATATAAAATCAAGAGAAATAGACTGAAAAGAAAATTCAGGAATAGACAGAGGTTAGAGCAATCCATACTGCTTCTCAGTCGGCCTCTTTGCTCTTTGAGAGGCATCACACTTTCTGACGTACTGAACAACCGATGCATACATATGTGGCCAATAGAAACTCCCTACCAGTTTTAAATATGTTTTCTCTGCCCCTAAATGCCCCCCTGCGGCCGTATCATGATGTTCATAGATGAGGTTTCTTTGTAGTCTCTCTGTCGGGACGGCCAGTCTGTCATTAAAATAGAGCAGTCCGTCTTCTATCTGAAACCTCGGAAGAATCAGCCGCAAATGTCGAGGACCAGGCACCTCTTTCTCAGGGTCTTTGTCAGGGTCTTCAATTTGGAGCCTTGCTTCAAGCACTTCCTTCACCTCCGTCCAGAATTTCTCTTCTTCATATCCTTTCCTTATCCTTTCCAGTAATTCCTCATCCGGCTGCACTCTTGATTCCATTTGCAACAATTGACACACTTCTTTTCTTTCTTTATCTTTTTCTTCTTTCTGAGCGTTCACCCCAGGGCACCTGCTCAGCGTATCTGCCATGCGATTCCGAGCACCGGGCACGTACCTTGGAGTGATGCCGATCTCGTCGAACATGCTGACAAATCTGCGCATACGTGGAGACATTAAGGTGCGGTCAGCGGACACATTCACATATTTAAGAGACTCATGATCTGACCACACCTTAGTTGTGTGACTAACGTACGGCCTCCATGATTTGACCGCAAACACGCAGGAAAGAAATTCTTTATCTCTGATCGGATACTTGAGCTCTGCCTGTGTCATTCTACGTGATGCAAATGCACACGGACGGAGCCAGCCGATCTCAGGATCTTCCTGCATGAGTGCAGCAGCGAACGTTTCTGTCGATTCGCACGCATCCACAAAAATTTCGAAGGGACGCGCAGGGTCAGGAATGTAGAGTTCGACAGTATTCTTCACTGCTCGCTTTACTGCTTCAAAGCTTTCTTCCTCTTTCTTCCCCAACTTAAACGATTTGTTTCCCTTCAGCAATGCATACAAAGGGCCTGCTTTCTCACTGAAGTGAGGAACAAACCGTCTCACCCAATTTGCAAACCCCAAAAACGAAAGCACTTCATTTCTGTTCTTAGGAGTAGGCCACTTACTGACTTGGTCTGTCTTGCTCTGCTTGGGCCGCACTCCGGTCCTGGAGATCTTCAGCCCAAGAAATGTCATCTCAGTCTGCATGAAATGGCATTTCGACAATTTTGCATACAATTTATTTTCACTCAACAAACGTAAAACAATTCTGATGTGTCTCTTGTGCTCTTCTCTTGTACGTAAATAAATCAGAATGTCATCCAGAAAAACTAAAATAAAACGGTCAAGACAAGAGCGAAGAGCAAATTGAATCAACCTCATCGCTGCAAGAGGCGTGTTTGTTAACCCAAAAGAAACAACCAGCCACTCAAAAGAACCATAGCGTGTAGTGAAAGCTGTTTTTGGGATGTCTTCTTCTCTGATCCTCATTTGATGATAATACTGTCTGAGGTCCAGTGTCGTGAAGAACCGGGCCCCATGCAATCGATCAATCAACTCTTGCGGGTGAGGGAGGGAATGTTTATCTTTGATAGTAATGCGATTCAAGCCAGTGTAGTCATAACACATTCTCATCGAGCCATCTTTCTTTTGTACAAAAAGAACAGGCGCAGCATAAGGAGAAGCAGACGGTCGGATGAATCTTTGTTCAAGGTATGTATCTATCTGTCTCCTCAGCTCATCTGTCTCTCCCACTGACAGCCGATAAGGCGAACGGGCAGGAGGTGAATGACCGGGCTCAAGTTCGATTTTGAAATCCAAATGAGGTC
>JAHBMJ010002891.1:2432-14742 GCA_018398765.1 Chromera velia
GGGGGGGGGGGGGGAGGGAGGGAGGGAGGGAGGGACAAAGGCCATGGAGGTTTGGGGAGAAGGAAAGCACGATGCGGAAGGGAGGGAGGCACTACGCAGGGCTCATCGAAATGGCACAGCGAACGTAAAAGAAATGAAGTAGTGGAAAGTCCGTAAAAACGTGCGGATTCATCATCATGGAGGGAAGAAAACGAGTAAACAGAGCTGAAGGGAGGGAGAGTGGGAGTGGACGGGAGGGTGGGATAGAACCAAACCGAAAAAAAACCGCTGAACGAGCTCACAGATCTCCCTTTTCTAGTTGCGTGCGGTCAAAGAGCGAGACAAATCAGAAGACCCACCCACCGACTTCCTCAGCTGTACGTCAACCTGATTGAACGCACACGCGTGCACAGAAGCAACATCCACGCGCACCTACCTGCTCAGAAATATATTTTGTCATCAGAGACCCGCCTCCAATGGCGAGAATGGTGGCCATGGCATGTCCCGCAGACCCCCCGACGACGACCCCCCACGGGTTTTTGGCTGCTGAGAGTGCGATGGTTGAGATCATCGATTTGTCACCCCACTCGGCAAGGAAGATCAGCGAGAAGACCTCAGCCACAATCGTCAACTCCGACGGGCTCAGACCTAGTTTTCCCTTCTGCACAGGTATGATGAACAGAGAACGAAGAAGGTATTGGAGACATCCGAAAAGCTCCGGAACGCACAAGGTGAAGACAAGGGTGGAACCAGCAAAAAGGATTAATCTGCTGCCTCAGATCAGTCAAAAGTGGAGAAAAGAGAGGGATATAAGTGAGACTTGAGGATCTCGGAGGAGGAAGTGGTAAGCGGGGAACAGAAGGAAAGAGTAGAATGTTTGGAAAGGTATGGAAAGAAAGAAAACAGAGTGTTATCCTCTCTCCAAGAGAGGAAGGAAAAGAGGAAAATATGACTCAAGACATTGCAGTGCCTCCCCAAACCCCAATCAGTCCCCTTTTTCCCACCCCTCGGCCCCGGGTCCTCTGGAGAAGTCTTGTTGTGCGACCCTTTCCCCCTGTCTCTCCCGCACACATGGCCTCTCTCACTCACAAAGAAAAGTATATCGATACATGCTCCCCTAAGCCCGTGCACCGCTATCGGCTCTCACTGACCAACCTCCAATCTATCCACTTCCTCCTTTGCCTCCTCTTCCTCCTCCTCCTGTTCTCCCAAGGAATCCCCTCTCAAACCCGCCCTGATGTTTTGAATCCCAAAAAACACCAGGAGACCTGCCGCAAGCAGGTCATCAAAAGGAATCGAGCTGTTCAGACTCCCCGGTAGCGCGTGAAAGATCTGACCTATCAACGCGGAGATCGCTGTCATTAATGACAGAGCCCCGACTGCGGAGAGGAACACCAGCCGTCTCGGGTATTTCATGCTGAGCAATGCAGAGATGAAGAACGTTTTATCTCCTATCTCGCTCACAAAGATCAAAGTGAACGCGGCAACCAGAGACGGCCACAGGTCGTTGAACAGAACAGGAGACTTTTCAGAGAGCGCTGTGACGGAATCGGAGATCACAGACGCAGCGGGCAAGTCCAAGGCGCTTCCAGCTGCTGACGCTACTGCTGGAAAGACCGTGTGCGCCAATGCCTGCAATGCCATCACGGTGCCTATCCTCGTGAGAAACGACCGAGGAGAAAAGCGCGCCTTTCCTTTTCCGCTCTTCTTCTCTGGGGAGGAAGGGAGACGGCTCGGTTGTCTTCGTGATACAGCAGGTAGCGTTCCTGGAGCATCTAATGAGTTGTCTGTCGTCGCTCTTCCTTCTTGCAGAAGAGTCACGGATGGAGACAAAAGACCCCGCCGTCGTGAAGGCAAGCGGGACGATTTGTGCCGGGGAAGTGGGCCATGGAAGAGAGGTACAGGACTTGCATGAACGAATGCCGTCGCTGTGGTGGCAACAGCGAAGAGCGCAGCAACACGAAGACCCACCATCAGACCAAAAAGAAAGAACTGGAGAGGAACAACCAGAAAGATTCAACGTGCAGGAGAACTAAGAGTACCGCTCGTCGAGAATTGAGTCCCTTCGACACGTCTGACCTAGGTACACCCTCGTGAACAACGCGACAGAAGAGACTGCTCACCGCCCACCTTTGAGGGAAATTTTCTTTCGAATTTTTACGCACAGAACTGCAGGAACTTACCTGCGTGACCGAGACCGACAAGGAGACAAGGAAAGGGACCACTTACTCGAATGAAAAGGTGATGGCAGATCCTGGCAGTACATGCAGCTGCGGTTTGTGTCAAATTCGACTCATGCACTCCTGCAGTGATCCTGCAGTGTCAGGCCCTCGGAGGCGCGGCGCCGCGATCGAAAGGGATATGCATGCATGGGTCACGTACGTACGTACCCGCGCGCGCGGCCGGCGCCGGCCGGCCGGCCGGCGGAAGCGAATGGGGGGCGCCGCACATGTGGTGCCGTACGTATATATATCTGGTGCTTACCCGTCGCCGCGCCAGTCGGCCGGCCGGCCGAAAAATCAATTATAAATTGCATGCCTTGGCCGTTTTGCCTCAGCATGTTTCAGTGTGTCCCACTGAGCATCTTCAAGCGACAATCCACCCTTTCTCCCCCGTACCGTCAGAGCCGACTGGCTTGACTCCACTGAGTTCACGGCTCTTCCCGCAGATCTTGAGCTTCCACGCAAGTCGTGCAGGTGTTCATTCGTCTTTCATTTATTAATAAAAGGAAACGCAAGTCTCTTCAACTCTTCAAGTCTCTCCCTCTATTTGCCCTTCGACGAAGAAGAATCAAGACAAAGATGGTGCTCCATCAGTTCACGTGGATTCTGGTTGCCGGTATTCTCGCTGCCCTTTTTGCCTCGTTCGGTATTGGCGCGAACGATGTGGCCAATGCATTCGCAACTAGCGTCGGGGCCAAGTCCCTCACCCTCGTTCAGGCGGTTATCATCGCCGCGGTCATGGAGTTCGCAGGTGCAGTCCTTCTCGGAGGATCTGTAGCGAACACGATCAAAAAGGGTGTGGTACACCTAGACGTGTTCGAGGGCTCTCCTGGCTACCTGATGCTCGCAATGCTGTGCTCTATGCTCGGCAGTGGTGCTTGGCTTCTGACAGCAACCTTCTTCAAGATGCCCGTGTCCACGACCCATTCCATCGTGGGTGCCATGCTTGGCGTCTTCCTGGTTGCGGGAGGACCTGGAGCAGTCAACTGGCCCACGATCATTAAGATCATTGTCTCGTCAGTCTGCTTTTGATTGTTGAGGCATGCTGTTTGGGACAACTCATGTCTTTGGCGTCTCTTATCTTCGTTTCGTTTCTTCTGATGAAATTTTTAATTTCGTCCGCCTGAGTCTTCATATTTGCTCCTGCCTTATCATCGCCACGCTCTCTGCTGGGTTCCTCATCTGGATGCACAGGCTCGTCGTTCAGTTTGTGCCCATACTGTCTGCTGTCATGCTCCTTCTTTTGACTTTTCTTTTCCAATAATGTGTGCTCTCTGTCTGTCTATCTCTGCAGGTGGTTCACTTCCCCCGTGATCTCTGGGCTCCTCACTGCCCTCCTCTTCTTCTTCGTTCGGATGTTCCTCCTCCGTCACAGAAATTCTTTCGAACGGACCTGCCTCTTCTACCCCGTCCTTGTGGGTGTGACGGTTGCCATCAACGTGTTCTTTGTGATCTTCAAGGGTATGAAAAGAACCATCAAGAGACTCGTCAAGCAGACCGGAATGCCCTTTCCTATCTGGGCCGGTGTGCTACTCTCCCTTGGTGTGGGCGCGCTGGCAGGACTGGGTATTCACTTCTTACTCGTTCCTGCCCTCAGACGTCGACTGGATAAGTGGGAACGAGAGGAGGAAGCCAAACGGCAGACTCGAGAAATCGACCTGGAGAAAGCGGCAGATTACCTCGGTTCCTTGCAGCCTCTGGGTGAAAATCAAGGCACGGACCCCACTCCGGCCCCTCAAGGAGAGTTCCAAGGAGCCGGAGATCCTGGAGGGGAGGGGCGCGCCGCCGATGAAGAGAATACGGATGTCAGGGGAGACGGCGGCGTCTTGGTGACTTCCTCTCTGACCTCTGACACCGACCAGAAGCGACCCGTGCCCCTTGTCACAGATCACCTCCACGAGGGCATGCGGACTGCGGCCCCGTCTCTGGTGGGATTCACGGCAGAAGGGGACCGGAGGGATGCAACAATGGTGACGACATCTCAAGAGAGCAAAAATGGAGCGACAGTCGGAGAGACTCAGCGGGGAGCGAAAATCGGGGTTGACATCAGCGAGCAGAAGAATGATGGCAAGGTGAGTTTACATACAGTCAGTACCTGGTTGTTGAAGAGTAAGTGGGAGGGAGGGAAGGGTTTCTGGAAAGTGTTCCTTTCCGGTGGCTGACTAAGTTCGGAGGAGGCTGTCTGAGTGGGGGTTCGCGATTGACAAGGAAGGAAGAAAACAATCAGTGGCAAAGAAAATTAGGAGGGCGAGGCTCTGATTTTCTTTGGGGGGCTGTTCCCCCCTTTTTTTAGCCTGCCTCTTCCAAACGTGTTTGTACTTGTTGTCCTACCCAACCTTGTGGATCCCTCTCAGCCCTCATCATCAGATTCCTCAACAAACGTCAGCTTTCTCTCGCTTCTGCCCCTTGTTGTGTTCCTCCTGTGAACCTTCACACAGCTTCGTCGTGGCCCGAGTGGAGACCAGCTCAGCCAGACGTCCGCGAAGACTGGCACCTGTCCGAGCACCCCCACTCCCTCCGAGAAGAGCAGGAAAATCAAAGTGATCAAGACAGCACATGACCTGGAGGTCGACGCGATGTCCAACAAGAAGGTGGCGGCGATTCACGACAAGGCAGAGGTATTCGACCTCAAGACAGAACACATGTACGGATACCTCCAGGTACCTCTAGCTCCTCTCTATCTATCTTCCCTTCTCCTCCTCTTTACCTTTGCCTCTCTCTCTCTCTCTCCCTCTCTCCCTCTCTCTCCCTCTCTCTCTCTCTCTGTGTGTGTGTGTGTGTGTGTGTGTGTGTGTACGTGTGAGTGTGTGTGTGTGTGTGTGTGTGTGTGTGTCCATTCTCACAAGGATGGTGGGATTCCTGGAAAGGAAGTCCGAAAGGAAGACACCACTGTGCAGTCTCGCCCGGCTGTTCTTTGACAGTGCAGGCGGGATGCATCTCATCCCGCTGTTTTTTCTGGATGGTTTTGGGGTCCATCCTCTTCCACTAAGTTTCTTCATTCATTGTCTGTCGGAAAGGGGCCTGTCCGTGCTCCTCTTCCTCCACCCTTGTCTGCCTACTGCCGCTGCATTCTTGTGTGTTGCCTGTTGCCCGCGTGTGTGTGCGTGTGCGTGTGAAGGTGTTCACCGCGATCTTCGACTCATTCGCCCATGGATCAAACGACGTCGCGAACGCCGTCGGGCCCCTGGCCGCCATCTACGCTGTGTTCCGTACGGGGGAGGTCACTGGGAAGGGGGGGGTGCCTGAGTGGATCCTCGCCGTGGGAGGAGGTGGCATCGTGTTCGGCCTCCTGTTCTTCGGGTACCGTCTCATTCAGGTGGATCGATTGATTGATCCTGCGTCGTTTCGATCGCCGATTCCTTCACGTGCCTGGGGGGGGGGCGGATGGATTGTGTTGACCAACAGTGGGGGAAGGGGAAGTGTAAGGCAGAGAGACTCTATGGGGGATCTGATTCAGTCAATCAATTCGCAGTGCGTGGGTGCGTGTGCGTCAGAGAGAGAGAGAGAGAGTCGGTGTTCTTTTCTCAGTCAGACGAAGAGGACGAACGCCCTCGAATTGCCAGGCTTTCTTTCGATCTTCCGTTCATGCAGTGCCCACACTGATCGATCGACTGAGTGAGTACAGACATTCCATGCCTGGTGTCTGGAAGGCATGCAGGTTCTGGGGATGGAGCTGGTGAAGGTGACGCCGTCTCGGGGTTTTTCCATCGAGCTGGGCACTGCCTTCACCACCGTCGTCTTCTCCCTCGTCGGTGTCCCCATCTCAACCACCCAGTGCCAGGTGCTTCGAAGGGGCCCGGGGGGGGGGGGGGAGGCAGCAAAAGAAACAAGTCGCAAACAGGCTGTGTGACCTGCGTGGAAATTCGCCGTTGTGCAAGACCTGGCGCAATGTCTGCGTAATATCTGCGTTCTCCTTTCTCTCTTCCTCTCTGTTTCTCCCCCTCCCTTTCCCGCTCATGCTATTATGTGTGTGTGCGCTCGCGGTGTGTGCGTGTGTGTGTGTGTGTGTATGTGTGTGTGTATGACTGAGTGTGTGTGTGTGTGTGTGTGTGTGTGTGTGTGCGTGTATGTGTGTGCGTGTATGTGTGTGTGTGTGCGTGTGTGTTTGTGTGTGTGTGAGTGTGTGTGTGTGTGTGTGTGTGTGTGTGTGCGNGCGCGCGCGCGCGCATGTATGTGTGTGTGTGTGTGTGTGTGTGAGAGAGAGAGATGAGTGTGTAATGAGTGAGTATGTTTGTGTGTGTGCATGTGTGTGTGTGAGAGTGTGTGTGTCTGTATGAGTGTGCGTGTGTATGTGTGTGTGTGCAGGTCGGATCCACAGCCGCGATGGGTTGGATGGAGGGCCGTTGGGACGGCGTGAACATCTGGGTGCTCATCCGGACTTTCCTCGGTTGGGTGATCACACTGGTCATTGCAGGGTGCTTCTCCGCCCTCCTCTTCTCCTTCGCTGCCTTCAGCCCCGGCAAAGGGGCATAAGAGGGAGGAAGCGACAGCAAGAGCGATTTTTCGCCTGCTTGCCTGACTAGCTGCTTGCCTGTCTTCCTGCCCAACGGATTTTTCCGATCTAAAAAAAAAGAAAGTTGACGGAGTCTGTCCGCCAGAGGGAGAGTCGACGCATCATTTTGAAGACGCGAGACAGACATCGAGGTGGAAATTGAAAGGGAAGGGGGGAGAACGCCCACAGAGAAAAAGAAAAAGAGAGATACCAGGGTGCCAGTCTGTTTGTCTGGCAGCCCTCATCGACCTTCCTTCCTTCTTTTTTTGTCTGTCACATTCCTTCTGTCCGAGTTGGCACTTGCTTCGCTTCTGGCTGATGAGAGAGAAGCAGAAAGAAAGAAAGAAAGAAAGAAAGAAAAGAAAGAAAAGAAAGAAAGAAGGAAAGAAAGAAAAGAAAGAAAGAAAGAAAGAAAAGAAAGAAAGAAAGAAAGAAAGAAAGAAAGAGACAACGAAAAATTATCATCGTCGTTCGGTCCCCCATGCCTGACACTCGTATGGTTCGATCTGCCTCTCTCTCTTTCTCTCGCTCCTTTCCTCCCTCCCTCCCCCGCTGTGCATATGTCCCCCCGACCCCACCCCACCCTACTGAAGAAAAACTCCATTGAGTGAGTGATGCCTGCCTGCATCGTGTGCTGTCCCCTGTACTGTAGCGGTACTGTAGCTGTCCTGTAGCGGCCGTTTTGAGAAGTCACGTGATCGAATCCCAACCCCGACCGTGCGTAAATTACTTTTCATTTCTTTGCGTGTTACCCAGCACAGGGCAGAACGGATCCCGTTTTGTTCATCTATCTGCAATCGTGTGTGACGACACTCCTTTTCTTCCCTCTCGCAGAACTGCCTGTAGTTTTCGCACAAGTGGCGTCACTTTTCAGCCAAAAATCATACAGACGCTTGCAGGAAAGAAAAAGAGCGAGGGGAGGGAGTCATGGGGGGTGGAACGAGAGACTTGTGGAAAGCTCAATCTGAGCAAAGCTTCAGAAATGAAAACAAAAGGACCGCGGAAAAGGGAAAAAGTAGATTCACGAACAGACGCACCGCACCGCCAAGCGGATAGATCAAAGAGCTACAATCAGTCCGACTTGGTGGTCTCGCGCGCGTGTTCTTCGCTTAAGGTTCGGATTGAGCACTCATAAAGAAAGAAAGAAATCGTTGAGTAATCGAATGAAGGAAGGAAGGAAGGAAGCGATCGACAGCCTGGATGGATGGAGGGATGACCGATGCAGACAGACGGAAACTTTAAGGCAGACAGACAGACAGATCTGTTTTTCCTACGTGCCTTC
The DNA here is from genome assembly GCA_018398765.1 of Chromera velia. Taxonomy (NCBI): domain Eukaryota; family Chromeraceae; genus Chromera; species Chromera velia. Next base: position 10,408 of record JAHBMJ010002891.1, read on the forward strand.
TGCTTCTTTTCCGCTTCTAGAACTGAGGACAAAAAATGACAGGGGTGTGACAAAAGGGAGGGGAGAATCGTTGTGGTTGAATTAATCCTGTGTGCACCTGAACAAAGACTTTTTTTACCCACTTTTCCACATCTGACTCCTGTAGCCCCATCTTAATGCGCAAGACGCCGACAGTCTACCTGACGGAAGAAATTTTGTTCGTAGAGAGGGTCAAGGGCGACTGGACTGGATGAAAAAGAACGAACAGAGTCCTGGAACAAAGCACACCGACGCCGTCCCTCTCACTTTTGCGTCCGTTTTCCTTCCGCTCGATCGTTGAAACTGGTTGTTTCACGATTGAACGGCTTTTTTCGTTGTTCATGCCATGTGTTGAAGCACTTGAGCGCTGTGTGACAGCACGCGGCTCCTGCATGCATCCATTTACAGCTCTTCGTGAGTGCTGCGCTCAAAGTATCGTTTCGGTGTTCTTCGTGTCTCGATCATCAAAGGAAAAAAAAAGAGCACAGAGAGAGAGAGCCCTCNGGGGGGGCTGAACAGAGAGAGTTAATTGTCGTGGCAGGAAGGAAGGAAATGTCAAGGAAGTTTTTGGGGAGAGAGGAAGGAAGCCGGTCCAAGGTAGGTGCTTTCTTTGCGTGCGAGTCAGCTGACACTTACCTAGCGCATGCGCCACTCATATCCTGTCACATATCCACTGACTGATTTCGCCCTTGTGTCTCTTGCGATGGTGGCCAGCCGCCCTCTCTCTGTACTTTGCTGGTGCGAGGCTGCATGAACCGTCCTTGCGATTGCAAGCATGATCTTCCCTTCCCTTCTTTCCCTTCTCACTCCCCTGACCTGAAAGTTCGTGAGTGCATCCGAAAAGAGAGATAGATGGATTCCTCCTCTCTTGAGCACTGCTCTTTCCTCTTTCTCGGCAAGTCGAAAACAGATGTTTGTGAGTGCGTGCGTGCAGGTGTGCTTGTTCGTATGTGCGCGCATTCAATGTGTCCACCCAAACCGTTTGTGATCCCTTCCCTTCATGTTGTTGGCCTGTCAACCTGAAGGAAGGTCCATATGTTGCTGTGTAAATATGAGTGGCGTGGGGGGATGGATTCCGCCTAGCTGATTCTTTCTTTCCACCGCACACATTTGAATTCCTACAGGACATCTTTTGCTCCTCTTCCGATGTGGCTCTTGCAAGCGTGATCTGGTCGTGTAGGAGTGCGAGCGAGCGAGCGAGAGAGAGAGGGTTCATGTGCGTCTTGCTGGCGCTGGATGCAGTGAAGACCGGGGGGGTGATGACACTCTTCGATTGCGGTTCTTTCATTCGTTCTTCCTTGCTGCTCTTCTGTCTCTTTCTTCCTTGCTTTCCTTCTTTTCCTTTTCTTCGCTCTCTCTCCTTCCTTCTTTTTCTCTTCTTTCTTCTTCTCTTTCTTTCCTCCCTCTCTCTCTCTCCTTCCTTCCTTCCTTCCTTCCTTTTCTTTTTTTTTCATAGTTGCCTCAGATTCGTAGGGTTTCTGTCTGCACGCGCACGCAGCTGTACGTTGCCGGTGCAGCTCCCTCTGGCCAGTGAGTGAGAGTCAGAAGAGACCGTGAAGAGCGTGCAAGCACTCCCTCTCTGTCTTCTCTTTCCGTTCGTTTGTCCGAAATTCGACACCTGAACGGCTTTTTTCGTCTTCATGTCATTCTATTAATCGTACTTTTTTTTGCCTCTTGCTGCCCCGATGCTTCCGTTTTTCTGTTCGTCCGGGGACATCCGCGGACGGCGGAATGAACGGCTTTTTTTGTCGATCTATCTGCGTTTTTTGGTTGCTGCATGGTTGCATGGAAGGGAATTCTGCCGCTGTGGCTCGATCCAGCGAGGTCTCGCTCCTTGCGTTCGGCCTGCATGTCTCTGTTTGTGTGTGTGTGTGTGTGTGTGTGTGTGTGAGTCTGGCGCTGCTTCGTCGTTTTATCGGAGTGATTACACGCTTCCATCGCGCGCAAATGTTCGTGTCTCGTGTAGCTCGAGCATGTATTTCTTGTCCGTGAGTGCATCTGCATATGCGTCTGCTGCTTCTGCCGCTCGCTGTCGATGGGGCTGGTGGCAATCACGCCAACCCCAAACAAACAAGGAGCGAGTTGTCTGGACTGATCGACTGTCTCTTCTCGACTCGATGGTTGGTTGAGGCGTGCATGTGAAATACAGACAGACCAATGGATGGCTTCACGCACCTTTTCTTTCTCAATGCTGCGTTGTCTCCGTTCTGTCGTTGATTTTTTGTCAGTCAAGAGGGAGGAGTTCTGATTGAAATGCATTTTTGAACGGCTTTTTGTGCCTTTGCACTTCACTTCGAATGATGTCAGAATTGCATCCATTGGCAACATTACCCCTACCTGCTTGTTTTCTGTGCCATGCATGGTCATGTCATGCAGTCTGCATGATAGAGCTTTGATAGTTCCGACCTGTTGAATGCGTCCTTTATCTGTCTGCAAAAAACAAAAAAAAGCAATTAAGCCGAGAAGAGGAGGTGTCTGGATCGAGGAGCCATGAAAGAGGAGAGCGAAGCGGGGAGTCGTGAGGCTCTCTCACTTGATCTGATGCATTCGCTCATGCATTCTTCACAGAACGTTGGTCGGTCTGTACGTTGGGTAATTGGATTAGTTATTTATTCATTTATTGGATTGGTGGCATTCTGTCAGTGGATCGAGGACTACCCGAGCGAGTTGGAGTACAAGTGCATGCGCTTTGGTGTGCAGGAGAAAGTCAACTTCAAATGGAGCGAATATGAAGGCGTCCGATATTCTTTTTTTTTCTGAGGAGGCGCAAAAGGGGCAATCAATCCGCTGGATGGGGACACCGTCTCCCTTTATTACACACTGAACCTGCTCTCTTGTGCCTCCCTCATGCTCTCTCAGTGCCTGCATGGCACTGAGTCACACTGAGTGACTCTGACTGGCCGACAGTGCGTGTCTGTCCCGCTCATCTGATGCCGCTTTCATTGCATCTGCCGGACGGCTGACGGATCGAAAGATCGACTCCCGAGGGGCAAAAAACAGCCAGGAGAGCGCCGCGGCTAAGTCGGTCACAAAGGGAGAAAAAGCGCCGTCTGAAATGAAATGCATTGAAGAAAAACAACTGGAAGTAAATAGGAAGAAAAGCGTTTAAAAACAGTGAAAGAAGTTGCGCTCAATTATAACTCTGAAAAAAAAACATCCAATTTTAGCGTCAACATATATAAGTAAGAAGTTGACGACAGACGTCGATAATCGCCATCGGTTTTTTTCTGCTCTAGACAAATTATTTTTTTTTTCTTTTTTTTTTTTCGTGTTATTTTTGTTAACTTTTTGAATTTGTTAGTGTTACTAGTACTAAATTTATTTAAATGGATAGGGATCTAGATAATGATTTAAACCGGATTTTAGTCTATATTTTAGTTTTATAAAAACGTCGTTCTTACTATTAATTATTTTTGGTTTTAAGGTCCTTTTCCAATTTATTTCAAGCGTTAATTAACCAATAAACAAAATTCATAATTAATTTACAATGTTGAATAAACTAAATATGTTTGCTTAACTTTGCTACTAGGTTTGCTAAGCCAACTGTGTTCCTAGCTAGTGCACATAGTGACCATGTTTGATTTGATTATATTTGATTTGATTTGATTTGATTTGATTTGATTTGAGCTTCAACCTCAAATATTTGATATTTGAGGTAAGATTTGAGGTTAACCTCTTAGGGTTCCTCACTGAGTCACTGACTTACTGTCACTCTGATCATTTTTCTCAAATTCTCATAACAATAGTTATCAGAACATTTCTGATATGTGTTTCAAAAATTTAAAAAAATATACATAAAATTATAACTTATCAGTTCCATAAAAAAAATATGCCTGTGTGGCAGTGTATATACACTAGTCACTGAGACTCACTCTAGTACTAATAGAGATTAAGAACGTAAAATTGATAGATTTGAAATTACATATGACTTTTTGTTGATACGATAAAGTTAGAGCACGTACCAAAATTGAAGTGACAATCACTCAGCTTTATGGCACTTCCTTTTCTTCTTCTTCGTGATCACTTTCTTCAATGTGAATCGAATCGATCGGTGGTGGGAGCTGCTGAGAGCTTTTTCTCTGGCTTTTCAGCTTTCCAGGAGTGGGTGCTCCTGGGCTTCTATTCGGTTGCGGAGAGATGACAACGGGGTGAGACGGAGAACCGCGCACACGTTTGCTATTGCTGTTAGTGTTGGAACCGTCCTGTTTCTGGGTAGCTAAGCATCCAGAGTTGGTAAGTTCGGCTACCTTCTGTGCCACACCAGGGCCGACAACAAGCCCTTTGTGTTGGAGGTAAATATAGAGAGGTCGGTAGCCT
>JAHBMJ010002892.1:0-14775 GCA_018398765.1 Chromera velia
ACACACACACACACACACACACACACACGGGGGCACGGGGGGAGCCGGGGGGGGGGGCGGTGGGGCAAGAGAGAGACAGAGAGAGGGAGAGAGAGTATATGAACAGACGAACACAGGAGGAACACAAAAGAGACTTCTTAACTAAGCCTTTTGAGTGCTTTTCCCTCCATTTCGTTTTTTTTCTTTTTTCCTCCCGTGAAGTACCCTTCTTCATTCATTTGTGCGTCAGCTGGGGGGAAAGCAAAAAAACAAGAGAGACAGAGATTGTCCCTGTCCCCTCTTCTCTGACCAACCGACCGAATAATCTGCTCTATGGGTACTCTCAACAAGCGTTTTTTCTTCTTCTTTTTTGCCCGTTCCTCTGCCTGTCCGCCGGGCCCCGCGGATGCTCCCTGTGGGTCCGCTTCGTTCCCGGCCCCTTGGCCGTCGCCTCCGACCCCGAGAGGGCCCCCCAGGAGCTCTTCGTCGTCTTCATTGCCGGTCGCACGGAGGGCCGCCTGCTCGGCTTCAGAGGCGAGGGAGATGAACCTGACGCACGCATACACGCACACACAAATAGATGCACACAAAAGATGGAAGTGCACTTTCTTTTGGGGGGGATGAGGAAAGCAACCTGAAGGAAACACGGACAGACTGAATCTTCGCGAGGTCGGGGGAGACAGAGAAAGAGGGGAGATGCAGACATCACATCACATTTGCACTTAAAACACAGAGAAGTTGCCAGCATGTGCAATCTATTTTTTTGATGCCAGCACTGAAGGAGAAAAAAGGGGGGGGATGGATAGAAAGGACGAACCAAAAATTGGTGGTATCCGTGATTCCGTGCACCTCCACCGACTCACGGCCCAGAGGTGGGAGGTCCTCTACCGTCTCCTCAACAGACAGAGAGCCACACCCGGGGGGCCCGTCCTCGTCTTCCTCATCGTCGTCGTCGTCTGCTGGGACGTCTTCTGATGCAATATGCATGTGCACGTCACTGTTGCCATTTCCTCTGCCGTCTCTCTGGACTTCTGGAGGTGGAGGCGGCTGTCCCATTGGAATTTCTGCTGGAGGCCTCCCTCCTGTTCTCTTTGCGGAGTCTGGAGGCTCCATGTTCGGTATGCCAATGTCATCACCCCCCTCGTCGTGTGCCTCCTCCATCAGACCCGCCATATAATCCTCATCATAGTCGTCCTCCATCGCGAAGAACGACTTTCAGACAGCAGACAGGAAACTTGATAGGAACTGGGAAAAGAAGAGGAAAGTCCTCTCTGGAAGCAGCAGAAAATTATCTGGGTGTGCAGAACAACGAAAGCCAGCCCAAGTGCACCACAGATTTTCTGGTCTGTTGCTCACTATGGAGGCGTGGGATTGAGGACAAAGATACTTCCTCAGAAAGTTCGAAAGGAGTTTGACGGAAAATGGCATCATGCAGGCCGGATGTGCCTTTTTTTTTTTTCAAAATTTACTCAAGTTTGCATGTGTTCAGGATGCATGCATGTGCCACGCAGGCAGATTTTCATAGATTTTCGATGCATGATTTTCGCGCGACGCTTGACTGCATGCGCAAGGGCCACGGCATGCCACAGCTGCGCGCGATCGCGGTGGCCACGGCTGAAGAAGTCAACAGACTGATCAGGGTGAATTTCCCGGTGAAAACCGGCGTACTTCTCTACCATTTCTCTACCTGACGGACAGCTTTGTATGTGGAAGAACCACCATCCAATCATTGACACATATTTCCCTGTATCCGCACTCTGCAGTAAGGCAACTTTCAGAAAGAACCCCACAGCATCCGAAGAAGTTGGCCGTCAGTGCTTTCGATAGGCAGACTGCACGAATCTTCTTTTTCTGATTCGTGCTGTGGATGAGAATTAAATCTTTTTTGTGACTCTCCCTGCTGAGCAAAGCCTGGATTAGTGAAGCTGACTGCTGCGTGGTTTCGGTTGCTCCAGACTGTTCACTTTATCTTTTTTGTGCATTTTCGTCTCTCGCCCTGTTCGCGTAAAAAACGTAAAAGTCCGCCAAGAATGAGATTCCACAAAGGAGAGGCTGTGCTGAAGTCGGACTCGGAGTTGCCCACTTCAAGAGCGTGGGCAGATGAAAGGTTTGCCAACGAGAATGCTTCCACAACGACAACTATATTCTCTGGTGACCACTCTGACACTGAAGAGACGCCCAAAGGTTGGCTCCATCAAGCATGACATGAGACGCTCATCCTCTTCTTCCCTCCTGATTCCGAACTGTCTGTCTTGCACCATTTCTTTTTGTGCGTTTCCTTTCAGCTGACGTCGACACGAGCACACACGATGAGATGATCCCAAATCAAGACCAGGGAGAGGGAGAGGGGGACGGAGATTTGAGAGACGCGAAGACCAAGGGGGGCACACTCAAACTCCTCCTGAAGCACGCAAAGCCAAACTCACTGGTCAGTCTGCCGGTGGGATGGATGTCACTCTTTTCTTTTGCGGCTGCTCGCAAGCACAAAAAGCGGAGCCACACCGCGTCCACTGAAGAAGAGAATGCGATGCGTGGTGTGTCGATCCCCCTCTCCGTCTCTTGTTATCGTCAATGAATCACATCTTCCCAGTCGACCGATTGGTTCGACGATCATGGGCTCAGTCTGAAAAGCAGAAATGCGTGCACTGATGCCAGTGCCGTCTCCAAGGCTCTCCCTCCCCCCCCACCGGCACAAAAAGACGCAGCAGACATTTGAGTTCGCCGGTACTCTTTTCTCTGCAGAAAGCGTGTTCTCTTTGTTCGGGGGTTCACACATTCTGCTTTGTTTTATTTCTGTCGATCTGTCTTTTTCTTTTTGTCCCTCTGTCTGTTGCCCGTCTCTGTGGTAGCGCATGTAACGCTCCTCTTTGAAATTCGTTTTGCGTCTTTAGCTGTTTGTTTGTTTCTTTTTCTCTCGGCGTGCGTGCATGCAGGCCGTCTCGAAGCTTTCAAAGGACCGCGAGGATTTCGCCCTGTGTTGGCTCTCCATGTGCTGCCTCCAACAGGTCGGTCAGTGAGTGACTAGGTAAGTGAGTCCGCGGGCCCTGCGGAAACAGAAGACTGGTGAATCGGGACCTCTCGCGTTGAGTGGAGTCGAAAGGAGTGGGTTGCATCAAACCACATGAAGGGAAGGGAGGGTCTGAGATGTGGTGTGCATAGACGGAAGGAATGTCGTGTGTCGTTTTTTTGAATGAGGCAGATATGATTGAAGTTTCTCCTTTTTGCTGCGGTGGGGCTCTGTTGAAGCCAGAAAGAGAGCTTCGTCCTCTTCTTCTCCGTCGGTCATGCGTTGAGAGTGCAGAAAGAATGAGTCGGCGAAAGAGAGGGAAAGAAGGGAAAAAAGAAAAGAAAACAGAAAAGATGCATGTGCTCTTCGCTATCCCCGCTGTGTTTCTTATGTGTGCATCGGTGGTTGCGTGCAGGGAATCGTTCGCCAAGAAGTGCCCTTTCGAAGCTTTGATCTCTCTGGTAGGTTGCGGGTCCAGCTGAGAGAGAGAAGGGAAGGATTCATTCCTTCATTCGTGTGCACAGGCATGTTTATTCTTCCTGTGCCTGTGTGGCAGCGGGAATGGGGGGAGAGACTCTGTCTGTCTGCGCGCGCCCTGAGACCCAGCATCTTTTGTGTTGTCTGTCTCCTTGTGTTTCTTTGTTGATTGAATGCCTTAAATTCTTCATGCATGTCTGCAGAAAGCTCTGTCTTGTTTCTTTGTTGATTGAATGCCTTAAATTCTTCATGCATGTCTGCAGAAAGCTCTGTCTTGTTTGTTTGTTGATTGAATGCCTTAAATTCTTCATGCATGTCTGCAGAAAGCTCTATCTGCCCTCAGCGACTTTTCTTCCTCCTGTCCTTTCTCCCAGCTTCAACGGAGGAGCTCACCTTCGGTCGGTCTCTCTCTCTGTTTGTTGGCGCTGCTGCAGTGAAAATTAGAATTCATGATTTGTTCTTTGTTTCTTCATGATGGCAGAAAGCCAATTTTATTTATGGAGTGGTATCATCAGAGTGCCCAATTATCCCCTCAACAAAAACTCAGGCCTTCCTTACTTCCTTTTTGTTTTGATGGAAGGGGTCCGGACTGTTCTTCTTTCTCCAATGAGGTTCCGTCGCTTTGCTCTCTCTCTCTCTCTCTCTCTCTCTCTGTGTGTGTGTGTGTGTGTGTGTGTGTGGTTTGGTTTTGGATTGGGTGGCAGATCGGCAGTCTGCGTGCGGTGTTCTGGGAAAGTGGGGGGCTGAGTGCGGTCATCCTGTGTGAGGTCTTCTCATTATATTCCGCCCCCCCTCCCCCTCTTTATCTGTCGGGCTCTTGCGTCTCTACGCCCCCCCCATCCTCTCTTTTTGTTCCCCCCACCCACCCGTACTAACTCTTTCGTTCTCTGTGTCTGTGCAGGTCGGAGCTCTGTGAGGGGAAAGGCACTTCCCCTTCTCTGTCGTTTTCTGAAGAATCTCGGGGAGAGGGGGGAGCCTGGAGACACAGAGGAAGGGGAAGATGAGGAGCACCGCAGTGGCAAAGGCAAAGGCAAAGGGGGAGTCCGGGCGAGTGTGAAGAAACTGAACTTTGCTGGTAGGTCGGTCAGACAGTTGATGCACTGAGTTGAATTGAACTGCACAGGGCGCCCTTTCTTCCTCTTTTCCTATTCGCAACTCTAACGACAAAGAAAGCAACGAAAGTCGTGAGCGGGCGTTCGTCAACTAAAATCAGAAAGAAGCAGATCCTCCCTCCCTAGCTCCTTCCTTCCTTCATTGACTGCATGCAGTTTTCTTCTTTCATTCATTCACGTGAGGAGGGAGTCATCTATCTCGCCCAGTCTTTCTCCATCACTTTCATCGTCAATCAATCCATCCATCCATCTATGTAGCAGACCTACCCACCCGCCTTCCTGCGAGGTAGGTTGAGTTACTGGTGTATTGTATTTTTCTTTTCTTTTCTCTCCTCTTCTCTCTGCCGTTGTTTTTTTGTTTGTCAATGTGAACGGCCGGAGGAGCGGAGGGTGAGAGAGCCGGGGTGGGAATTTAAATTCCAATTGAAGGCCCGGGCCTCCCTCGTCCCTCGCTTTCTGCATGTGCACGCACGCCTGAGGCATGGTGGATGGAACAAATAAATAGATAAATAAATAGGATGGGTGCATACAAAGAAAGAACGACCATGTTCGATGCATACCCATGGCGGCATGACTTGGCATGCAGGTGGGAGCATTAGTTCTCTCGAGGCAACGGATCTGTTCGCGTCCCTTCCTCCCTTCCTCGAAAGTCTTTCCCTCAAAGGTTCGTCTCCCTTCGTACCATGCATGCATGGGGTGCATCTTAGTTCACATAGTCTCTTTGTAGCTGTCTCTTTGTTGCACGCGTGCTCACGTTTGGATGTCCCAAGAGAAGAGAACAGAAGAGAAGAGAGAAGACGTGATCGCCTCCCTCAAAGGACAGTGACAGAGCGGAGGGGGGGGAGGTGGCTGTTCCTGCTTTTTGTTGCAAGCACCTGCCTGCCTCTCTGTCGAGGATCGGGGGGCCTTCATGAGAGGGAGGGATAATGCCTCTCTGTCGAGGATCGGGGGGCCTTCATGAGAGGGAGGGATAATGCCTGTCTGTCGAGGATCGGGGGGCCTTCATGAGAGGGAGGGATAATGACCAGGACAGGGGGGTCGTCCATACCCCGATACAACTAAGTTTTCCGCGTGACTGACCTCGTTCATTGAACCACCTGACTTCGTTCGCTTATTCGTTCAGCCAATCAATCTGTGCTCTTCCTCTTCCCTCCTTCCTGCCTGTGGGTATGCTAGATGTGCAGCTCTCTCTCTCTCGCTGTGTGTATGTGTGAGTGTGTGTGTGTGTGCAGACAACTCAGATGTAGGGAATGCTGGCCTCTCCGCCCTGGCTGAAGCGGTCAAGGAGGGGAAGGCGAAGACTTGGCGTCGTCTGATTCTGGACAACACGGGGGCAGGCGAGGAGGGCATGGAGGCACTGTGGGAGGCCCTTGCGTCTGTGAGGCCGGAGCTGAAGCTGGAGACGATCGGGTTGAGGTCGACTCAGTGCAGCAGGAGGGTGATGGCACTGGTACTCAACCACGAGACTGTGCCCCATTTGAAGCACCTCGACCTGGGCCAGTGCGGGTTCTGGACGTACGACCTCTTTCATGCCATCCAGGCAGGGGAACTCCGTTTCCTGGAGAGCCTCCGACTCGACAAGGCCGATTTCCAGGGGGGTCGGTCTACTACTTGGCTTTCTGTGTGCTTCTGGCTGTCTCTTGTATGTCTCTGTGTGTCTCTTGCTGTCTGTCCATCTGTCAGCTTGGCAGTGTATCTGCCAGACAGTCTGCCCTTCTGTAACAAGGTCCTCGAGAAGTCCTGATATGTTGCTGGTACTCAAACACACGCAGTATCCTATCCAAACTTCCCAATGAAATGGAAGCTTGTCCAAACGGTAAGCGAACCCGACTTCCAGGTCTGCATGCCTCTGCTGTATTGCACTACGTGGATGAGCGAGATCAAGGAAGACTTCTTCCTTTATTTTCTTTCTTTCTTTCTTACTTTCTTACTTTCTTTCTTACTTTCTTTCTTTCTTTCTTTCTTTCTTTCCTTCCTTCCTTCCTTCTTTCTTTCTTTCTTTCTTTCTTTCCTTCCTTCCTTCTTTCCTTCCTTCCTTCTTTCTTTCTTTCTTTCTTTCTTTCTTTTCTTTCTTTCTTTCTTTCTTCCTTTCTTTCTTCCTTTCTTCCTTTCTTTCTTTCTTTCTTTCTTTCTTTCTTTCTTTAGTTCTTTCTTTCTTTCTTTTCTTTCTTTCTTTCTTTCTTTCTTCCTTTCTTTGTTTCTTTCTTTCTTTCTTTCTTTCCTTCCTTCCTTCTTTCTTTCTTTCTTTCTTTCTTTCTTTTCTTTCTTTCTTTCTTTCCGTGTGGTGTGGACAGTTTCCCTCTCAATCAATCAATCAAAGTTGACAGCAGCTTCAGATGAAGTTTGATATGTCTGGAATTGAAAATTTCAATTTCCTCTGTACTCCCCCCCTGCTGCATGGCTGCAGGTTTGACGGTGGGTCTGGCATCTTCCCTCCGATCCTCTTTCCTGCCCTCTCTGAGGAAGTTGACGTTCGTCTCCGACGACTCCGAGACGCATGACGACACATCTCCAGGGACGTCCGAGCTAATCGACGCCCTGCGGATGGAGGGACGGCCTCCTCTGGAGGACGTGCCAGTGGACGTGGGCAGGGTGACCGACGAGGAGGCCCGCGTTCTGGGGTCGGGGGAGATGAGATTCCTCAAACACCTTCGTATGGACTGCGACGCCTCTCAGCTGAGTGCGTTCATGCGGGCGCTGGTGGAGGCCTCCGAGGCTCCGTCTCTGGAGGTCCTGAAGGCGGGGCTGTGGACGGTCGACGGGGAGGCCCTGGGGGATGTCGGGAGAGCTATGTTGTCCGGTGAGTGGGTGGGTGAGGGGTGTGGAAGTCGTCTTTGGTCTGACGTGCGTACACGCAGTTGCAGTTCTCTCTTCTTGTTCGTCTGTTCGTCCGGCGCAGAGAGGGTGGAATGTATGCATGATCGTGTTCTGATGAGTTTGTTTCTGTCTGTTTGTGCGTGCAAGCCTCGGCTAGTGTTCTGCAGGCATTTCTTGAGTTCTTTGTTCGTCTCGACCGCAGACGCAGTCTCTCTCTGTTTTTTCAGCTGGGGCTGTGCGTGTGATTTGAGTGTGATTCTGCGGGTTTGACACTTGGCTCTCTTCCTTTCATTCTGTGTTGTGTGCCTTTGTTCCTTCCTTTCTTTTTTTTGGTTGTTGTCTTGAGTTGCACGCAGGACGGCTGGAGTGCCTGGTCGAGCTGGGGCTCTGGTACGACGCTCAGGTGGGGGAAGAGGAGAGGGAGGCTGAGGAGAGGGCGCATTTTTGGAATTGCGTCATGAGGGGTTTTTTGCAGAATCGTCTTTCGTCTGTGAACCTCTCGGGGAGTGGGTGGGAGAAGGGGTTTGAATTGGGGGCGGCCGCCCTTGAAGGTTTCCTCTCGAATCTCCGGAAGTTGTCCTTGACTGATGGCCTTTTCGATCGTGGCACGCTGGACTGTCTCTGTTCGGCTGTGAACGAGACGGAGGGGGGGTTGCCGTATTTGGAGACAGTGGACTTCTCCAGGACGGTGGTAGGTGATGGGATTGTGTATGTGCTTGGGTCGATGGAAAAGGGAAAGGTGCCTAGGCTTTGTCGGTTTGTGCTGCACGACTGCGGCATTACCGATGCGTGCATGCTGCAGTTGAGCATCGCGGTGCGGGGCGGGCGTTTGTCCCGAGTGGAGGAATTGCACTTGTCCCGGGGTGTCTTCGGCCGTGCTGGCTTGGAGGCATTCATGGGGGCAGTGTGCGCACGCGCGGACGGGCTGCCGCAAATGCAAACCCTCGATTTGTCCTGCATGCACATGGGCTGGGGGGATGACAATGGAGAGGGGTGGGGTAGGTGGGAGGGCGAGGGAGTGTTGACGGCGTTGGAGATGAAAAAGTTCCCCCGTCTTCAGTCTCTCCTGCTGATGAACATGTGGATGCCTGACGAGAGTGTCGATTCCCTCTTCAGCATCCTGCAAGTGAGTGGACCCCCCTCACTCCGATTTTTGGATCTGTCTGGGAATCCTTTTCGGGTCCAGACGGTCCAGAATTTCGTCAACGCGTGCACTGCCACCACGCTCCCTCAGCTGGAGCAATTCCGCCTCCTGAATGAGTGGGGGGAGCCGTCCCAGATTGTTCGAATGTTCGAGTTCGAATGTTCGAACAGGCTCGGAGGGAGGGTCTGTTTCCTTCCTTGAAGAAGAAGGGGGTGGTGGTTTCGACTGAGCATGAGCTCAACGAGGGCCTGAATGGGATGCTGAACTTCGACATCGACCAGATGGAGGAGGAGTTCAATGAATTTGATGCGACACTGATGATGACTGAGCTGCTTGCGCATCATTAGGCTGAGAGAGAGACGAAAACAGAAGAGAGAGAAGGGAAGAGACGAAAAGATTAAACGGACGCGCCCTCTCTGTAAATACCTTTTGTCACTTCCACAGAGGGTGCGTTCGTGCGTGCGTATGTTGTTTCTCGTCTGCAGGGTCAAAGTGCCTCCCTCACTCGAATGGATCCACTGTTATTCATGCGCGTGCTCGCGCTCCCTCTCTCACACGCACACACTCAGACACGCAATCTCTCTCACACAAATACACACATACCGCTCACGCATATTCAAGCCCATCTTTTTATCATCAGATCAAGACAGAGCGAAAGATCAATCTACCTCACTCGTTATAGGGCAGGGATCACACAGGCAAGAAGGAGGTAGAAAAAATCATGTCAAGAGAGGAGGGAGAGAAGAAAAGGAGAATGTTTAGATCTGCCCTCAGGTGCTCAAAGTAAAGATCTTCCATCTCCATTGTTTAATTCTTGCTCCTCCATTTCCTCGCTGCAATTCATCTTGAGGTACCACCGTGTGCATGTGCGTTGGTTACACGCTCGGTCCTTTTGTCTTTTAATCCTGAATTACTGGAAGGGAAGAAAGAAAGTCTCTCCACCCACATGCTGCATGTTTCCTTCTTTCTTTCCTTCCTTTTTCTTTCGTCGTCCGTCAGTCACCTCCTTTCCCTCCTTCACTTCACTTCACCCTTCCTTCCACCGACTCGTCCCTCTGCTTCCCTCTTTGGTTTTCCGTCACGAAGGAATATCTCCCCCCCATAGATTTGATCCGTAGGAATATCTCGCTTTGATCTCTTTTCAATCATTTGCTACTTCGACTCGAAATTCTTCATTCATTCATCCGACCATCCACCCGCCTTCTCAGACGGTCTGTCTCTTTCTCTCTTCTTTCCTATCTTCCAGTCTTCTTTCGGTAGGTGTTTGTTCCTTCGCTCTCGCCCCGTCTCTCGCCCCCTGTGAAAATATCGATGCCTCTTTTTCGTTCTGTATGTGTACGTCGATTGATCAGTCAAGTCACGCAAGTCTGAGGAAGATTCAAGTCGTCTTCATGCATGAATCTGTGTGTGTACATGGTGCGCGCGCAAGCGAGAAAGCCTTCATGCATGAATCTGTGTGTGTTCATGGTGCACGCGCAAGCGAGAAAGCAAGCAAGCAAAAGAAAGAGAGTCTGTTGCTGTCGATTTCTTTTAGCTCAAAGCAGATGTTTTTGTTTCGGCAACGCCCGGGCCTTTGAGTAAACGAGTTCATATGTTCCGCCAGGGGCCGTGAAGGGCACCAACCGACCAATTTTGCCTTCCTGATCCTGTTTTCCTTCTTTCTTTCTTTCTCTCTCTCTCTCTCCTCTCTCTCTCTCTCTCTGTGTGTGTGTGTGTATGTGTGTGTAAGTGTGTGTGTGCTGCTCTAGAGAGACACAAACTCCTCTGCCTGCCTGTCTGTCTGTCTGTGCCCCCCAAGCCTTGCCCCTCGCCCTCGCTCTGTTGATTAGTTGACAGCGCGTCCCTTCCTTTCTTCCACCCCGCTGGCTGGAGGGGAGGCGAAGCCAATTTGGAGAGAGAATTTCTTTCAGCGAGCAGGGGTTAAAAGAACTGTAGGTAGGCCGATAGGAAAAACACCTCCTTCCTTCCTTCCTTCCTTCCTTCCTTCCCTCACACTCCGAGTCCGGCAGGAAGGAAGGAAGGAAGGAGATCGAAGGCTCCTCTCTCTCCGGATAGGAGGGAATCAATGAGGGTGGAGCCCTGAAAGCAAAGAAGGAACGAAGATCTCATCAGCGACAGCCCTGCTAGAGCTAGAAGAGGAAGAAGATGGGGAGAGAACGGGGCTCTATCTGTTTGAGAAAGCAGGAAAGGAAAGGGTTCACTTCGGTAGATGGATCGATGGATGGACAAGGAGGCGACCTGGGAGTATTTCCTGGTCCGTTTTTTGTTTTTTCCCTTTTTTTCAGGTTCCATCATTTGCAGCTTGGTGGAGAGAAAGAACGGAAGCAAGGAAGAAAGAGTACAGAGGAAATTATTGAAAGAAAAGAGGATCGGTAAGTTTTCCATTGTATCAGCCTGGCGCAGACTCCGATTGACCGGAAAGAATTGAGGTAGCAGAAGAGAACCAGATTTGTCTAGCAGAAGAAGGGAGGAAGACTGGGGGGACATCACTCCTTTTCACTTGCTTCCTTCTTTGTGTTGCCTGCATGCCTGCGTTTTTTCTTTCTTTTTTTTTTTTTTTTAAATTTTTTTTTGCTTCGCTCTTTATCTGCCTTCAATCCGCCGCAGCCGCACCGGGTGTCTGACTAACTGCCGTGCCGTCTGAAATAACTTCAAAGAATGCCCGCTTTTCCAACTTCTTATGGGTGGACAGGATTTAGAAAGGAAAAGCTGAGGGGGGCGGGGAGCGCCGGAGGTCTGATGGAGTCCTCCACAGGGATGCAGTATCTCTCTCCGTCTCTCAACTAGAGTCTCTCTGTCTCTCTCTCTCTGTCTCTATCCGTCAATTTTTTGCATTTCCTCTCCCTCGTGCTGTCTGTCTTTCTTGTCTGAAGTGCGATTGTGGTTTAGGCAGGCGCGACAGTTTGGTTGCATGGGTTTCGACTCGTGCTGAATTCAACGTTGTGGTCGATCGATGCATGATGCATCTGCATGCACGCGGTGTTCGTTTGTTGCTCCCTTTCGAATATCAGATCCGTCAAATTCGTTCGAATATACAATTGACGGAATGAATGGACCCTTCAATGTTGAAGACTGGAAGTTGTATTGCGTGAGGTGACACCACAGCCCGATGAGAAGCTGGAAAGGCCATGAAGTGGGCCAAAAGAGCATTCAGTTTGAAATGTACGTCAAATCAAGGAAAGGGACAAACAGCTCACTGCACAATACGTGTCGGAGTGATTCATCGTTCCTAGCATCGTTTCGGCAAATGGAGCTAAAAATATATTTATGTGATCGTGACCTGATTCAAGTTCGTGGGTTTGATAGGATCTGCATGATCTCATTTTTATTAGAATTTTTATGACTATGTCACGTTAATCTGGTTTGGGGTATTATAATATTATTATATATATATATATATATATATATATATTGCATGTATGTGCCGCCTGGGAGTTTAGCGCTCCAACTGGGGTGAGGCATCCTCAAACTAACTAACTAACTAACTAATTAGTAACTCATTAATTTTTTTCCTTGCTTAGCAATTGTTTGGGCTAGTGTTTGGGTAACCAGTATACCAGCGGAGGGCAGAGTTATACTTCATTCATTCATGTCCATATGATGTACCCGGTCCCAAGCCCGACCTCCAACGCTTTTTCGGCTGTCAGTTATTGTAAGTAGAGCGACATGCAAAGCTGTTCTACCATGTTGTTTCCTTATCTCACTACAAGTCTCAACAAGTCTTAATGCAACAATAAAAATCATTATCACAAAAATACAAGTCTTACACTACTATAGTCCAGTTTTCTCCGGACCGATTTGATCTCACTTTATTTCACTTATGTAGAATTCTGCAGAGTGGGACTAGCGCCATGACAAAACATAAACTTTGTGTACTTCCACCACTAGTAGGTCCGCTACGCACTCCGTTCGTACGTGGAGTAACGAATCCGAAATACCTCGGCGCGCAATGTACGCCCACTCTCGTGTTTTACCGCGAGGCCATACAGTATATACACCCTCGGACGGAGACCAGCCCCGTGGTCTCCGTCTCCACCGCGGAGACCACCGATGACCACTGACAGTCTCACGGTTCTTGTTCTTTTCATACACACAATCCGTATACAATCCGTTTTGAAACGTGTTTTTCCCATCAACATGATTCTCTTAGAGCATTGAAAGTGTTGGAAGCCGTCATCATTCGTGATGAGGCTCTGGTCTCTCATTTTTCTGTTTTAGACGTTGGTGGTGGTTTGTGATAGTAGTTGGCTGTCTCGCCTACAGAGCCTACGCTACTCTTGCATGCCGAAGAAAGCCAAGGGAGGTACATATTGGGAGGATCGAATCGATGCTCTCGCAAAGGGTGAGCACCCTGGGAAGTCCCATCCCAATAGCAAACCGTGGAAGAGCAAGTATGAGAAGGTCAAGGACTGTCTTGCACGGACTAGCTCGTTATTGAGATGTGTATGTGGGCACGACCATGACTGGTCCAACCGACTGCAGTCCTCCCGACAGCATCGGCAACCTCAGGTGGTGCCCGCAAGCAAGAGTCAACCAACTATCTTACAAGGTCTGTGATGGCCTGCTTCATTTTTTGACTCTGCTGGTGGTCTCCGTGTTGCTCTCCATGTACAGCCCTCACGCGTCTACCTGTCTACACTATTAATTTCACCCTGCTTTGTTCTTTGCAGCCTTCAAAGGAGGTCTACGGTAAGCCAGTGATGATCAAGAGGCTTCCTCCATCATCTTCCGTACCCCAGGTTGGTTGCTTGTGGTGCTCCCCGTACGGTGGTCTCCGCTTAGCTTCCTCCCTTCATTTTCCTCCTTGCTCTCCGTCGGGCCGCTTGCTTTTGCATTGGGCTGCACTTTACTTGCCATCACTCTCAGACTCTCTCCCATGCATATTCACTTTCCCTCTGTCACCCTCTGTTTTACTTTGCAGCTGTTTTGCAGTTCCTGTTTTGGAAACACAGGAGAGTGACAGGAGCGCTGCTGCTGAACCCTCTGCGGACGCTGCTCCTAAAGTACAGGAGTCTCCAAACGTGGATCCCCCTACAGAGTCTCTTCGTAGCCGCTCTGATGTCCCTGTCATTAGTGTTGCTATAGTAGCTGCCGCGCCTACTGCAGTGCCCTCGTCTTTGTCTGTAGCTGTAGCTGCTGCTGTTCCCTCTCCACCCCCTCAAGACTCCCTTTCCCGCAAATGGTCCCGTATTCCAGAGGCGCAAGAAGGATGAATTTTAGAGGAGGTGGCGGCAAGAGGGGGGAATCTGTCAAAAATGACGGGATGGATCGATCCTGTGAACATCGATCACTCTGCAAAGCGTGCCCCATTGCCTGTCCGATTCTGTCTGAAGCGGGTGTTCTTTTGGAATCCCATGATCCACCCTATCGTTGCGAGTGTTGGCAAGCTTCAGTGTGTAGGAGAGGGTTGCAGGTCGACTATGATGGTAAAGGGCACCCGTTGCGAAGGCCCACTTTTCATTCCCGCCAGAGATACCTGGTATCTCTTTCCAGTCCGACTGAGGTGTGACAGCTTCACGTGCCATCACAACAAGACTGCTTTCCTTTCTTCCGATCAGCGTTTTCTGAAACAAATAGGAGAGTCAGCGCTTGCCTGGTTCCCAGGCGCTATCAAACCAGGAGTTTACGGAATTGTCGACCCTGAGTTTCTATCTGAGATCGGACAGTTGGCAGTTTCAAGGGGGGGGAGCACAAGAATCATCCGTGAAGGCCTGCTCAAAATCTCTTATAACAACTACCTTCGTTCTTTTCTCCGTTACGCAGCAGTCGTCCGTGCGTTTTAGAAGAAGAATGGTTTCTTCCGTGTGGGAGATGGCCCTTCCCAGATGGCCCCCGCCTCCTGTGCACCATTCTGTTCCTTCACAGAGTGGTTTCATAGCACCTTTCCTGATGAGAGCATGATTCGGGGGTGGTTTATTTCGAACTTTGAGAAGAGCGAACCGATTTATGATGCATGTCTGGGTGGGCATTTTGGGAAAATTTTATCATTTGACCATTCGCAGATGTCTCCTTTGAAGGGAGGCAAAGCGGAAGCTTATCAATATGCATCTATTGTCAACGAGATTTCCATTGTAATTGCATATGTGCTAGTGGGGTCTGTTGCTCTAAAGGAAGTTGAACAGATGTTCCGTGACCTAGCAAAACGTTTGCAGAGAGCAAGGGCGCTGTACAAAAAGCAGAGGGACCGACAGAGGCAACTTGAAGGGGGGGTGAGTGCACGTCGGGGGGAAGGGGAGGGG
>JAHBMJ010002893.1:0-15011 GCA_018398765.1 Chromera velia
ACACACTGTGACACACACTTACACACTGGCACACACACACACACACACACACACACACACACACACACATTTACACACACACTTACACCTATTTACGCACACACTTACACACACACTTACACACTGTGACACACACTTACACACTGGCACACACACTTACACACACACTTACACACACACACACTTACACGCACACACACACACACACACACACACACACACGCACGCACGCACGCACGCACACACGCACACACACACACACACACACACACACACACACACACACACACACAAACGCACGCATACACACACACACACACACATGCACCCACACGTGCCCAATTCAGCACCAGACAGACCCTAAAGAATGCATGCACAAAGACGCATCCTCAAACAAATTCACGTGCTCATACATGTCCCCCCCTCACCACCCCGCCCCCTTTTGTTTTCCTTTTATCGCTTTCCTGCTTTATCTCGATCTTACTCGAGTGTGCACCTACCGAGATCTGCTCTTTGTTCGAACCCGGTGCAGTCGTCTGTGGTGTACAGAATCGAGACCAGACGGCCTGCCTCGAGAGAATACTTGAAGGACTTGTCCCCGTCTGAGTAGCAATCTGCACAACCCTCACCTGCACACAGCAAAAAGCAGAATGCACTTGTTTACCGAAGTGATCGCAGAAAGCATGCTCTCTTAGTAGTCCAAAGTTCTTGCACTCACCTCTCAAGCAATGTGCATCCGTGTAGATGCAGCTCTTTGCTGCGGCTGACTGAAGCACGCTCGCCACGCAGAGCAACCCGAGCAACCAACTGAACATTCTGGAGGCTCTTGAATCCATTGAGAGTCAAAATGAAGAGATGGGGCACGTGATCTGTGTTTGTCTGTCAATCAGACAGGTGTACTTTCTGACTGGATTTGGACTTTTCACGTGTGGTATATACCTACAGAAGCAAATTTGATCGGACGTGCAAGTCGAGAGCGGTTTTGAGGTTCTGAAGCACACACTGCGATGACGGTTTCTATGTTCGTTCCTGAAGCGTAGTATAACGGTTCAGTAGACGGACTTGCCTGGCATGCATCTGGTCTGACGTACTGCATCTTTCTTCTCGCCTCTCCGGGCGTGTATATTGGTCCGTAATCAGAAAATGCATATATGGCGGCGCGCATGCATGCTTTCAATCGGACCCGCAATTAATTAAAAAATGGTGCACGCGTGGCGCCGCGCGCGTTCGAGCATGCGGCGCCGCAGGCATGCAAGGGATTGCAAGGGATTGCAAGGGTGCGACGGACGGACGGAGACTGTCAAGATGTCTGTCTGGCAGCACACACCGCGCATTCTTCTTCTCTGGGTCATGCATTCAGCTGCTTGTCGCTTTCGATTGCTTATGCATTCGCGCGGGTTGGGTTGGTGTTTCTTCGCAGGTAAAATGGTATATAAGGTTTTGGAACGCATTCAAAGAGACGCCAGTTGAATCCAATCGTGGAGATCGAAGGAGACGGCACGTATATACGCCTTTGGCAAGTCGTACAGTGAGGCATTGAGGCCCTTATCTGACCGAGCAGCAACACCTTCAGCAGAATTCTGTCTCTGTGTGGTTTGTAGACGTGATGAGTGGGGAAGACGCTCTCTCAAAACTGTCTGCAAAGCTGGAGACGGCAGAGTCTGTCGTCTCCTTCCGTCTCCCTCTGGCAGACGACATGCACGTGCATCTCAGACAGGGGGCCATGATGAAGGCAGTGACTCCGTCTATCCGTTCCGGAGGCTGGTGAGTCCGTTCGACCATTCATGCTTGCTTCATTTCTTGTGCAGTGTCCTTCCTGCTTGTGTGGGGTTTTGAATGACAATCCAAATTCTCTTCGGACTCTGCTCTGGTGTGCTTATTTGTGCGTTGTCTTCTGCAGTTCTCGTGTGCTCGTGATGCCCAACCTGACGCCCCCCGTGACGTCATCTGCGAGGGCCGAAGAGTACAAAAAGGAGCTGGAGGCACTGGTCCGTCCGTTAAGCAGCAAGTCTAGGAGGGAGGGAAGGAGGGGAGGGAGGGAGGGTCTCCGTGGAAGCATAACAGCGTGTGAATCGATAGGCACATGCTCTCCTTGTCTATGCCTGCTGATGCGCTGGTCTTCCTCCATAGAACTGTGTTGCACTGAGTGCGTTTCTGCTTCAGCTGCTGGTCCGTTGCGTTTCCTTCGCCTTCACTTTGTCGAAAAATATGATCAACGTTTGTTTTCGTAAGGATGACGCTCCTCGGTTTGCTCGCATTTGTTCGGCAGACTCCACATGCTCAGTGTCACTGTATTTCTGTGTATCAAAGAATCTCTCTGCCTTTTTGTCGTGATAGGAATTTTGGGAGAATTAAATCCTTTTCATGTTTCGACGGAGACCCTCAGGGGTCTTCTTCATTCCCCCTGGTTCCTTTTCTCCTCCGGCTTTTCCGATCCGCAGAAGGTGCAAGGCTTTCCCCCTATCTTCGGCTATCCGCTAGGTCTAGTAAAGAAACCAAAGAAGCGGCTTGTGTCTGGCTGGCTGAACATTCTGACTCGACTGAACGAAACCGATGGATGGTGCAGGATCCCTCGGTTCAATATCTGATGACTCTGTACCTCTCTCCCGAAATCGACAAGGCAGATCTGGCTCGTGCAAAGGAAGTGGGAGTGGTGGGGGTCAGTAAACGCATGTGTGAATGTGAGGGGGAGTGGGAGTGTGAGTGTGTGTGTGAGAGTGGGTGTGAGTGAGTGAGTGTCTGTGTGCACTGACGTCAGATTTCTATCTTCCGTGCCATGTCTCTCTCTCCTCCATGCCACCGTCTCACATCTAAGTGCTTTTTGAACATTGTTGTTTTCGTTCGTTTTTGTGAATCCCAATGCCTCGTCCGTGCGGCTCTTTCCATGCAAATCGATTCTGGTCGCGCTAGCAGCTTACAGTAACGAGATCGTTGCTTGGGTTCTTTCGAAGTGATTTCCCTCCTCCAGCGATCTGCTTCATGCGACGATGCGACGAAGCGACTCTTTTTGTTGTTTACTTTTCCCCCTTGAGTGTATGCCTCGCTGCCGCTCATGTATCCTTTTTCCGTTCACTGTGCGACTTGGCCAATGAAGCCTATATTCACTTAGTGTACAATTGTCTCGTTACTTAGTCATGAATAACGTCTTGCAGGTGAAGAGCTACCCTAGGGGGGTGACAACCAACTCGGAAGCGGGAGTCGAGGTGAGCCGCTTCGAAGACATGAAAACTGGAGAGTCAAACCGTATACGCCTTTTGGGGGGTCACACCTGGCCTCTTTTTGGACTTCGCTCACTCAGTCACGCACCAGAGGTCTCACGGTTCCCTCTTTATCCTTCTTTTTGTCGTTTCCTGCTGATTTATGGCGGATCCATGTTGCAATTAGTATTGTTCAAAGTATCTGTCCTCATCGCTTTCCATTTGATCAACGCGGGATGGTTTGTATTGCTCTTCTTGACAAC
This sequence comes from Chromera velia, assembly GCA_018398765.1. Lineage (NCBI taxonomy): Eukaryota > Chromeraceae > Chromera > Chromera velia. Next base: position 3,461 of record JAHBMJ010002893.1, read on the forward strand.
CTGGCATTCGCTTTGCGGGGCTGCACGTTTTCAACATTTTGTGCCTGTGTGTGATATTTTCTGTGTTCTGCTTTACTTCTTCCCTTGCAGTCTTATGAAGGTTACTATCCGATTTTTGAAGAAATGGAACGACTGGGGTTAATCCTCCACCTGCACGGTCAGTCAGCTCTCTTGTCTTTTTTGGTATTGGACTCTTCCTCTTTTCCATTTCGCTTCCTCTTCGCTTCTTTCACATCGTCCTGATGAAGCATCCACCCGTCTCCCTGACCAGTGGTCTTGACCGAGCCTCTCTGTTTTTTTGTATTCACACGTCCGAAGATTCATTTCTTTCCAGCTTGAGGGCAACTTCCCAGGCGCCCCTCTAAGCTGTATGATGCATGCGAGGTCACGTTGAGCCGTTAAACAAAGCGCAGAGGGCCAAGTGGGAAGCATTGTGTGTGCCTGTGTGCCTGCATTTGTGCGTGCGTCAACGATCAGGGGAAGTTCCAGGAGAGAGCGTCCTCGATGCCGAAGCGAGGTTCCTCCCGAATCTAGAGAAGGTCTGTCTTCCTGTCTGTTAATTTAGAAATACTGTTCGACTCTGTCTGCTACAATTTGCATCGTCAGCTTGGGCCCCCCTTCGTGTTGTAATTTGTGAGCGTCGTTATGTCTTCCTTTCAACACTTCATGCAAACAAACAAGTATGGATGCAGCCCCCAGATTCCGAGGACATATTAGGCGCTTTGCCATTGTGCCGTAGTCTTTGTTCCTGTTCTCCTCTTCTTCTTCTCTTCTTTTCTTCTCTTCCTTGCAGTTGCACAAAGACTTCCCCTCTCTGCGGATCATCCTCGAGCATGTGACCACCAAGGCGGCAGTGGAGGTCGTGAAGAAATTGGGACCCTCTGTTGGAGCAACCGTCACTGCACACCACTTGGAGGTATGAAGGGGGGGGGGGCGGGGGGGGAAGAGACAGGTATAAGTAGGGATCCATCTTGGACTTTTGGTGAGAGTCCCTCCCCACAGAGGGGTGTCCTGTCCCGTCCTGTTGGTGGTGGGGGGGGGTGGTTGTTGGTCGGTGTTGTGGTGTGTGTGGTGGGGGTGTTCTGTGGGCCCCACTGTTATCTCGACATCCCCTCTCTATTCTCTTTTCCGTTCTCTCTTCCTTGTTTGCAGATCACGATAGATGATGTCGTTGGGTGTTCCCGAAATTTCTGCAAACCGGTGGCGAAGAGAATTGAGGACAGAGAGGCGATCCGATCGGTGGGCTTCGTTCATGATGCATGCATGGTGTGTGTCTCTGCTCGAATTAAGGACTGAAGAATGAATGCTGGAATCAATTGATCATCTGCCCGTATTCAAGCAGAGTCGACTGATAGACTCTCGGTCTTTTGGTTGATCCGCATTCTTTCAGTGCGCAGAGGGTGGGGAGAGAGCGGGATCGATTGCAGTCCTTGTGCGGTTGTTGCTTTTTCTCCCGCGTCCTCAATTGCGCTTTTTAGTCTCTCCCTGACATCCAAATCTGGAATTCTCACTGCTTCCCTTCCTCCCGTCTTCTGTTTCTCGTTTCTTGCTGTCCTGCAGACCCAGTGTTGCAGAAAAGAAAACCGAATGCCTGTACAAAAAGCGTCATCTTCATGAGCATTTCTCCTCATGCAGGTCTTTGAGCATTCTCTGCCAAGTCGATTGAACTACAGAGTGCATCCGTCCAGCTCTCCCATTCTCTCTCTGGCTGAGTGCAGGTCGTCTTAGAGGGAAACCCCAAATTCTTTTTGGGATCCGATTCTGCACCGCATCCAACAGACAAGAAGAATGTGAACTGGAAAGCTCCGGCAGGAGTCTTCACAACGCCCTATCTTTTACAGGTTTGTGTATTTGCTCGCTTGGTCGTTTCTCTATTTCTCATCGTTCCTCCGTTTTATTCTTTCGGAACGTCGCTGTCCTCCCCACCCCCTTTGTTCTCTCGACCATCTGTTCTTTCCCTAGCCACTCAACCATGCCTGCTTGAGGTTTTGTGAAATTGGAGAGCGGCAAGTCTCATCTACTGTTTTGCTCATTATGCTTTTTTTTTTTGGTCCTCTGCAGTATGTAGCAGATACCCTCACGCGACTGGGGGCCTTGCACCGGCTTCCGGGGTTTGCCTGTGAATTTGGTGCTCGGTTCTTCCGTGTGACTCCGAAAGGTCGGTCTCTGAAACGTCAGTGGCAGGAACCATCAACTATGAGGGATATCTGTTAAGGACGATCAAGCTGAGTTTCATGCGCAGTCCTGCTGTCGTTTTCTCGCGGATCAGTCAATTTGCATACTTTGGTTTGCGAAATGAAAGTGGCCTTCTTTCGTTCATCAAAAAGGGAATTCAACCACTGTTGTGGCATACTCGCTTTCTTCTTTTTTGTCTGTCCATTCCCTTGTCCTCTTCCTCGATGCTTCTGCTTTCCCGGCCACACATATTGTTGGGGCGTCGCGAACAAACAAGAAAATATCTGATCCTCAAAAAGTTGATTTCCGCTTTCTGCCTCGTCAAACGGTTCTCTTCCTTCCTGTAGTTCTCCATTTGTTCCTTCAGTCCTTTCTGCATTTCTCCCTCGATTTTTGTTCTCTCCATCTGCCTTTCGCGTAGTTCTCTCTTGTTTCTCTCTTTCATCTGCATCCAGTCCCTCTTCAATCGGCCTGTTCTAACTTCGTCACGTGTGTGCGTGTTTTGCAAGAGCAGATTTTTCGGTTTCTCTCACCGAGGGAGAAGGGAAGACCTCGGTACCTTGCGTCGAGCTGCGAAGAGGGGAGTTTGAAGTCAGTCGGTCGGCAGGGAGGAAGGGTGACGCTGCATGTGGAGGTTGAAGGAAGAAATTCTGCCTGCATGCATGCCCGGAATGGGAGGGGGAGAAATGAATTCATGGGGGGGTCGATGGATGACCAAAACAAGAGGTGTCCAACAAAATAGAGGCGAGGGCATTTGCACCATCAGATGAAAAGAAAAAAGAAGACAAGTGTGTCAGGCGTTCCGTTCATCCATTAGAGAAGGGTGTGCCCTACCGACCCTCTCTGCACACGCTTGCATGTCTTTTTTATCCTTCTCTGATTACAAGAGTGACAGTGGCTGTACTTTTTCCGATCTTCTCGTCCAGCTGCGTTGAGAGAGTTCAGGTTTGCTCGCTTTTGCAGGGTGGTTTGAACAGCGCATGTAAGTTTTTGTCTTCTGACTCTTTTTTCTGTCGGTTCCATTGGATGAACGTTTGCGCCCAGGTTCCTTCTCTCTTTGGAGAAGACACACTGGGAGTAGACGGAGCTGCTCTTCCGTTTAGGGCAGGTGAAAAGCTGCTGTGGACAGCTACCGTTCTCTCTTGATGTTTGGCTCAAAACTTTGTTGTTCATCGTGACGGTTTGGTCTCGGCCATGACCCCGGGGACCTCTTTATTGTGTGACGATGCTAGTGACGACGTGGCGTTCAAGGGATCATGATCAGCACATCCATTTTAAAGTTTGAGAGAATTTGAATTAAATTTTTGATATAATTGATTATAATTGAACTAAATTGAATATTTGTCAATTAATAGTATTGATAATCGCTGATTATTACTGCATGGATGATTGATGAGATACGTTGGTAAGATGGCATTGAACATTATGATGGATGCATAAGCTAGTGCATGAGTGTTCAAAGTTACTGGCTTACTATTAAACGGACCAAAGTAGACCAAATAAATGTTGACTTAAAAAAAAAATTATTGATGTTGCAATTATTGAATTATATTCATGATCGATGATATCATCTTGGCAGGTAGTCCGCTAGGTAGCCCATTAATTCGCAGTTTAGCTTAGAAAGGCCTTAACTTCTCCTTGAGATGCCATGAAATCCTATGCACTTAGATATACATTTACACTGAATCATATAACACATTTAATCATTATTATTCATTGTACTATTCATTTTCGGATAGGCTGGGGGTTCAATTTTATCAATGTAAGCCAGTTTTGTGTGCAACGCCACACAAACACTGCTGGTAATTTTTCAGTGGTAAAGAATTTTGTAAAGTAAACAGTGTCTCTCATTTGGGGGGAAAGTTTTTTTGTGTCCGAACTATTTCAAACCGCGCTGCTACGTGTTGCGGAGCGACTTAAGCCGATACTTAAGCCTCCGTGGTCTTCTGGCAAACTATTCACAGACGGTGACAGACTTATCAAAACACAGTGAATACATGCATACCAAAGAGCCTCCCAAATATACCGAAACACCTGTTTTTTTTTTTTTTATGACGCTTCATTTGACCCTCAATCATCATCATCAATTGTGGAATTTGTGGTGAAAAAAAGAGACAGTTTGTTCGTTTTCATGAGTATATTGGCAGGGGCCGTACTAAGGGTGGGGGGGCGGCGAAGGGTAGTGAAGGGTGCGCCGCCGCCGGGGTAAAAACGGCGGCTTTACATGCAGGCACGTACTGCGCGCAAATCGATCGCGGGTGCAATGCCAATGCAACACGAATTCTTTGACGGCCGTCAGGTGTTGAGCCGAAAAGGGATTGAATCGGAATGACAATGCTGACATTGTGACAAGTGTTTCGGAATGACCCGAAGATTTAGACTAACTGCACTGCACTTTGAAAAGACAGATGGTACCCATTGACACAAGATGGCTCGGGAGGTCGACAGGAAGCCGATATTGGTGCTCGCTGTAGAGCTGCCTACTTGCAGTGGCTTGGTTATCCCTGGTTGCCAGCTGTGTTTTGTCCTTCCTTTAGTGTGGACCACGATTTGGTGGGCGAAGGTGTGAAAGCTCCGCTTCAGCTCCTCAAAGGCTCCTTTCTGTCTGGAAAAATTGGGCACCGCAACCTGTGCCGTTGGCGCCCCCATCGATCCTGCTCGGCTTCAAATAGGGCTCGTTGCACATAGTGCCTGCGGAGACGGCAAAGACTCTCCAGGTGTCCGTCTACTTCACGCGCGCACTCTACACACACTATGGGCGCAGGCAAGAGCTTCTTCCTCCTTCTCAGAAAGGATCTTGTGTCCCTTCTCTCTTTTGTCGTCTTCCCTCTCCTCTGCCTGTCTGAGGAGACTCTCTGGAGGGTCTGCAAATACCCAGACAACCACTGCAACACTGCCGACGGGATCTTCGAGTGTGTTACACTACAGACAGACAACGGCACTTACCCGCACGCCTGTGTGAGTCCCGACTGGGACCAGATGAGAGGGAGACTGATGCTTGGCGTCTCCCGGGTGAGTGGGCAGAGCCAACTGGGAGATTCCACTGATCGGGTTGGTGAGGGGGGGGGTTGTCTATCTGCCTTTCGGTCTTTCTCTGTGAACTCCATCCCACCCTCATGCGTCCGTCTATGTCTTCATATTTGCATCTTCTGTTTTCCCTCCCTCACATTGTGTGGGCGTGGGAGCCGATGTACATACCAATATGCCCCTACCGCATCGTGACTGTCTACTTGCGTGAGTGCCTGTTTGTCCGTCTACTAGTCTGTCTGTGTGTTTGCCTGCCCTTTTGTCTCTCGGCCTGCCTGCATGTCTGTCTGTCTGTCGGCCTGCCTGTCTGTTCCTATTGACCCTCCACCTCCCTTTTCGCTTTGACGGGAAAGTGCTTTGTCAGCGTCTTTCCTCTGAATTCTCGTCGAGCATCTCTCTCTCGGTCTCTCAGGGCACTCTGAAATGCTGGCAGCGCGACTATCGATCATGTGTTTGTTCATGCTTCAATGAGAAGATTGTCAACGTGTCCATTCATGCAGGTCGAGAGGAACGGAACCGTCTCCTTTGCGGTGCGGTACCACAACGTGGAAGGGTCCTCCGGCAATCGGCCTGGCAGGGGGATGAATGGGACTGTGTCGTCTGACTCAGAAGAGGAGGGGGGCAGCTGCACGAGGCAGAACGGAGTGTCCCGTCTGGGGAGGGACACTGCGGAGGCGGGGCGGTGCTTCCAGGCCGCAAGGACCTGGTTGAGGGTCGAGAGGGTGGAGTCGGAAGAGGCGGGGGACCAGACAGAGGAGGGAGAGAGTGAAGAAGAGCCCGAAGATCCTGTCAGTGAGCAGCCGGTGGGGGATGATCCTTTGCCGGAGGAACCCGTGCCTGTCCCTGAACAGCCGGTGCGAGAAGAGCCTGTGCGAGAAGAGCCGGTGCGAGAAGAGCCTGTGACCGAAGAGCCTGTGACCGAAGAGACTGTGACTGAAGAGCCTGTGCGAGAGGATCCCGAAGATGAGGTTGATGTTTGTGTTGGGACAGCGGATGTTTCAGTCGTTTTCCCGTCGAGCATGTCTGCAGTGCCTGTTTTGATACGGGGACACGTAAATTCAGATGGGTTGTTGATCGGTCCCAGGAAGGAGATGACGGTGTCGGCCCTGGAAAGCGCTGAAAGTGCACGTCCACAGAGTGTGGTGGAAGGGTGTCGGAGAGGAGAGATGAGGAAGTTGTTTGTGCAGGTAGGGACGCGGTGGGTCAAACCTGCTGAGGGAATGACTGTAGAAATGCTTCCCGTTTCAGATGGAGGGGTTGTGAATCTTTTATGGATGCGTACAAGAGCCTCCCAAGTAAATGCGAACTCTTTTTAAATGTGTTAAAGCTTCTATATCTATATATGCTAATACATGCAGAGCCTAGAGATTTTCATAATGCATCATCTAGTGTATTATCATGTTGACATAAGTTTTGAACGTGATCAGATTTCATTTTATAGAGATTCGATCTCACTGAGCGTTACAAAGAGTTTCTCAGCAACTTTTCTTGCCATCTGATGCACTAGCTTATGTATGATAATGCATTTTTGACAATCCATTATATATTTGGCATGAAAGTGCACATAACACATCTATGTCTAGATTAGGCTAGATGTATGTTTAACTCTCTTGTCACTCCAAGACCAATTAAAATCTTACAGTAAAATTTATGGTAACCAGAAAGCAGTAGAAGAACTCTAGAGAAGAACTCAATATTTAGGGTAAAAACATGGGCATATACACTGACGATTATAAATGTCTTTTATATTAGGCCAGGATTTTACAGTAAGTAAAAAAAAATAGAAGAACTCAATTAAGCGGCTGAAGTGCCTGGTACGGAGTTACGGTCCTTACGGAACAGTCGGTAACTAAAGTTTTTGACTGAAACACATACAGTTCAAGTTGTTACTCTTAAATAGACTATGTACTAGACTATGTATATATATTTTATCATCTAGCTTGCCGTTTCTCTTGAACTGAACTACATCAGTGGGATAACTCAAACCTAATTTTCCTAATAATTATTTTTTCATAACCATTATTTAAAAAATAATAATTATTTTGATCATGAATAAAAATACGTTTCACAAGCCTTAGTGGGCTTAATCAAAGTTTTAAAACACATTATTTTAAGAACTTTGATTCGATCGTTTTTCACCTAAAAGCACGTTATAAATCTGATAAAATTTCATGGTAAAGTTGAGGGTTTTACATAATTATTATGGCTTATAATGGGTTTAAAATAATTATTATTGCTATTATCTAAATAATGGCCTTATTTCAATAATCATTATTGAGTTATCTCAATGATGTATAGACTGAACTAACTTTAATATCAACCATATATATACACTGACGTATACCGCTAGTCACCTAGCTAGTCATGCGGCTATAATGACTGTTACGTGCAATCTAGCATGCAATACTATCATAATAATATTCAAATTACTGCAGATCAAACGCAGGCAAACAGCCCCTTTCGGAGATTGATTGCCAAATCACTGAAAAGGACTAGAAAAAATGTGCAAACACATTCATTTACTCAATCCTTCATGTGACTACCAAGAGGCTAGCCAAGAGGTCAATCCAATCAAGCCCTTCTGTTCCCACCCATCCATCCATTCATCCATGCATTCATTCCAGGCGATCGATTCTCTTATGCACGCCTCCGGCCGCTCGAGGTTTTTTCCCCCAACCAACCTCCGTCAATCGAATCGAATCGAGCAACGCCAGCACTTATAATAATCTCTTATTTGCCAAGTCGCCCCCCCTGCTAGCCCCCCTGTTCCCACACTGAACTATAACCCGATTCCCCCCCCAATCACGCACCTTACTTGCAATAAAACACACAACCGATCGATTTTTTTCTGTCTCCCTCGATCACACGCACTCTGACGTACCGGCAGGGGATCCATCCCGCCCTTCATTCCTCAAAAATGTCCAGTCCAGTCCACTCCCCTTCTTTCTTTTGCAACAACACCTGAATCTCTTCTCAGGTGCTTCGATCGCGTTCGTTCTTCCTTCCTTCTTTCAACCCCTGTGTTGAGTTGGCCCACTTGATCAGACCTCCCTTCCTACTCTTCCTAGTAGTGGAGGGAATTAAGTGGGCCGGACGAAGACTCTTCCTTTCACCTCAAAAATTGGGACAGAGGCCCGAACCGGAAAAGACAAGAAAATACAACGACAATGAATGAAGACACACAAATGCGGGGAGATGGAAACGGACTTTAAATTGACTTTCACCTAAGGACTTTCACACATTGCCAACAAGGACTTTTCCACAACACCTTCCTTCCCTCCTTCCTTCCTTCCATCGTTTCTCCCTCATCGATCAAACCCTCTAGTCACTGGAAATCAACTCAACCATCAGCTGGGGTCTCTCTGAGAGCCCTTACAGCGACCGTCTGGCCTCTGACTGATCCTTTGAAGGTTGCGGTTGAAGAAGGTGAGGGCGGCCTTGCGCAGCTCCTCCATGCCGTACTCGTCTGCCTTCACGAGCCACTCGACGACGTTGTGCACGGACAGGAGACGGGAGGCCCGACGGACCGCGTACTCGTACACGCGGTCCAACTGGATCTCCTTGGCCTTGTGCATGACCTCCATCAGGTGCTCATCCGGAAACTGAAGCTCGTCGGTGTAGAGGTAACGCAGGAGGGCCTTGAAGGCTTCGGGGGTCGTGTTGCCGATGGTGATCTCTCTGCGGGCCTCCTGCCCCTCGGCAAAGCCGGATGTGAGCATGGTTTTGAACTACTCTGAACGGCAGATGAGGATGGCACGGAGGGCATGAATTCGAGCATCCCCCACTATGAAGGTCACGTCGGAGAGAGTCTCGTCGACGTTCAGCAGCGCCTCCATCTGGGACGCGAACACAGAGGGAAGCGCGGACGGAGCGCGCACTAGGTGCACGGGAGAAGGGGGTGTCAGTCGAGCAGCAAGTTTCCGGATGCGATGGTTTGAGCGATCTGCGATGACAACGTTGCCGTCGCTACACACCGCAACTCCTGTTGGACTGAACAATTGCGACTGCATTGCTTGACCATCGCTCCATCCTGCGGTGCTGCTCCCTGCAAGGGTGCTTACGATGCCTTCTGGACAGATCTTACGGATGCGATGGTTTGAGTCATCTGCAATAATAACGTTGTCGCTGCCATCCACCGCTACGCCATGTGGATACAGGAATTGAGCCTGCCTGCCTTGACCGTCAACCAATCCTGCACCACCGCTCCCGGCAAGGGTGCCGACGTTGCCTTCCGGGCTGATCTTGCAGATGCGGTGGTTGCCGGAATCTGCGACGATGACATATCCGTCACTATCTACTGTGACACCCCTCAGACAGTTGAACTGCGCCTATGTGTCTTGACCATCAACGTATCCTGCGGTGCCACTCCCTGCAAGGGTACTCACGTTACCTTCCGGGCAAATTTTGCGGATGCGGTGGTTTGAGTGGTCCGCGACGATAATGTTGCCACTACCATCTACCGCCACGCCAGACGGATTGCGGAAGTGCGCCTCTGCTCCTTTGCCATCGCCCCAGCTGAAGAGGCCGCTCCCTGCGAGGGTGCTCACGCGCCCGTTTAGGGTGATCTTGCGGATGCGGTGGTTGCTATGATCTACGACGATGAAATTGCTGTTGCCATCTACCACAATGCCCCACGGATTGCAAAAGTGTGCCTGTGTTCCCTGGTCATCACCCCAGGTTGCGTTGCCGCTGCCTGCAAACGAGGAGACTTGCATGATAATGTCTTTTTTCGGAGGGACTCAGGAAGGCAGCGTGTGGGATGGTCAGACTGAAATTTGAGAACGCGTGAGTAGTCACAGTTTCCACACAACAGCTCTCAAAAGAGCGGCTCTTGAGACTCCAACTTGAAGATTGCCACGCAGTCTCACGGTCAAGACTGGAATCGTCTGAAATGATCATACAGAGAAGTGCAGTAACTGTCACGTCAGCTGGGAGACGGCATGGCTTCGCTTTCCGGGGCCATGAGATGCATTTAGATGCTGAGTCATCATGTGCATCTGACGCACTCCGTGCGAATGACCCGGAAAGCGAAATTTATTCTTGTTGCCCCTGCTTTAAATTTGGAAAGTGCCTCCTCAGCTGAATTGTCTTTCCGGGGCCGAGCTTGGCGTGCGTCAGATCTTCCTGTAAACGTCGGACGCAGCCATCCGTGTGGTCTTGCATGAGACGCGGCGCCCTAGCTGAATCAATCACAGTGTCGGAGTGCAGGACCTCCTAGCACAAGGCATGCCGACGATTCCCAGATGAGAGGAAGAGCAGCTGTGTCCACTCGATCCTCGCCGAAGAAACGGCTCGTAGAAGCTCTGCACTTAAGTGCTGTGGACCGTTCAAAGGCTGATCGACAGCATTGTTTTTCAGTAGTCTGTTTCCATCAATCGCCTGCTGTGCGTCTCTCTGTGAGTACTACTGCTGCCTTTGCTGCCTGACCGGCAAACAACGATGGCAGTGAATCTATCTGATACGAATGTGGCGGGAATAGGGGGCGAGGAGGACCAGAGGATAAGGCAGGAGGCGGCACGTACGGAGACGGCTTGGGAAGGTGCAGGAACGGAGACGGGCATTTTGATCTGGCGAGTCGAGAACTTCTCTCTGGTCTCTTGGCCTGTTGAGAAGTATGGCTCTTTCCATAGAGGGGACTCATATGTTGTGTTGCACACCTTCAAGACGGGGGGGGCAGAGAAGCTCTTCCACGAGGCCCACTTCTGGCTGGGCTCCCAGACTTCAGTGGATGAGCAGGGAACGGCAGCGTACAAAACCGTCGAGTTGGACGACTTCCTTGGAGGAGGGGCTGTGCAGGTGAGTGAAGGTAGTCAGTCAAAGTGTGGTGAAGGAATGGACGCATGTATAAGAAGACGTGTACGCATTCACTAGTACGACTGGTCAGCGTGGAGAGATCAGTCGAGGCTGACCAAGCTTAGCAGTGCATAAGAGAATAGAGGAAGAACTAGAGTAAGCCGCAATTTTACGGCTCAGACAGAAAAGACAGAATTGCTTTCCAGGGAACAGAAATATCTCCAAGACCATTCTCCTTGCGTTTGCGCCAGCGCATATCCGTCATGCCAGCCTCAATGACGCCTTGTGCTGTTTCTCTTCTTCCCTTCGTCTGGCATCTCCACAGTGTGTCTTGAATTCCGCTGCGTCTTCGGCCCCTCTGCAATCTTCACTGAACCTTTTGTACTTGCTTTCCTCAAGCCGATCTTTTTTTTCAGCAGACTTTTTGTGCTTCGGTGCATGCGTGACTTCGCGCGCGCGTGTCATGTATTTGTGAGGTGTTGTGTGTGTGTGTGTGTGTGTGTGTGTGTGTGTGTGTGTCGTTTGTGTGTGTGTGTGTGTGTGTGTGTGTGTGTGT
>JAHBMJ010002894.1:5000-13906 GCA_018398765.1 Chromera velia
TCCCCGGTTTGTACATATAACACATGTTATGGAGCATCGTTGCATGCATGGGCCTCTAAAAAAAAAAATGTATGCATGCATGCATGCATTAAAAAGCTGAACGTCAGCTGTTCCGTGCTCCTCCGGACTTAGTAGGTCAGACGAAGCCGAAACGAAAGAATAAAACTAGAATTGGAGTTGAATATATCTTTTAATTATTCACTCAATGTTATTGAAGTCAGTGAAGGTCGGTTTAGATCGCTTCAAGTCAATTCTTCCAGAAGGTAAGTCAACTCGATTTGGGATTCAATTCTGTTACTCCGAGGTCAAGTTTTTAATCGATTCTTTCTTTTCGTTTTTTTCAAGTTGCATTTTATGCTTGTTTCCTGCAAAGGTTGCCAATTATAAAAGTGTATCAATTGTGTAAGTGTATCATGTTTGATAGACTTTCATTTTTGAAAGTGTATCAAGTTTGATATACTTTGCCTTAACCGATACAGAACCGATTAATCGGCTTCTTGTGAAAGTTGGGTAAAAGAGATGGAGGTGGGAATCAAACCCAAGACCTTCCGCTTCTCAGTCTGCCACCTGGCAGTGCTCATATTTCATCTATTGTGATTCTCCTGATGTCTGCCAAAGAATACAGACAGCAAAACGTCTCAGAATAATCAAAGACTTAAGTTGCGGTCTGAGTAGACCATAATAGATGCCCCCTCCTCAATAAGGCGCTTCCATGCGCCTTTAAAACTACTGTCGTCTCCTTCGCCTTCAAAGTACGACATAACACGTGCCCCTCTCTTGCGAAGGCGGTTCCACGCGCCTTCAATTCCATAGAGTTGTACCGAGTTCTTGTTTGCCCCTTGGTAGGCTTAAAAAGGATCCACAGGTGTCTTCACTTTCCAGTCTGCTCGTCGACGAAGTTCCACGAAGTCCCGGCGCCTGAGGTTCTTGCTATCCTAATCTACGCATTGACGCCTACTTAACTTTCATTCATTTCACCAGCCAGCCATCAGCCAATCAAAGCGGTGCAAAAGCTTCCGAAAGAAACAAAAATAGATATTTCGCCTTTGTATGCAGTCACCATGACTGGGTGGTGTTTTGTGGATTCAGTGTTTCTCAACAATGTTCAAATTCTCACACACAGTCAACAGCGGACACTTCATTCCCAAGACCTTCCTTTAAGTCAGTTTTTTTGCTTCTATTGCACTGATTCATCAGTGTATCCTCTAAACCTTTGTCTTGACTTCACTCCTTGAGGTGCGTTGCTTTGGAAGCTCGATCATTCACTTCATGATCGACGATCGTCTGCGTCTAATCCTTTCACCTTCTCACTTTCTGTCGAGAGGAACGGTGTGACCGGGGCTTACCGACCACGGAGAGAGCCCGGCCACGCGGCAGCAGTCATATTTGGTCACACTTTTGATCACACTTCGTCTTTCAAAGGTCAGGCCTGCCGTTCCCTTGGGGGTATCAGATTGGCCCAGCACTGCGCCTTGTGCATCTTGCACATCTGATGGATCTCAACACCCCGGCTCGACTTCGAGATCGAAAGATCCAGTCTTATCAGCATCAGAAAGCGTCACAGTTCATACCAAAAAGAACTTATTCAGCTCTGCTCTCTCAGAGAGAAATCCCGACGACTTCATTGAGCAACCAAGAGTGGTTGTTAGGCCGTGGCACACTCAGCCTTCTGCTGAATGCCCATACCTTTCGCATCGTCCGTTTCGGATGCAAGAGGTCAATCGCACCAAGAAGTTGAAGGTGCCAACCACAGTGAATGGGTGTGTATTGTGGCGGCCAGTCCATGCATACGATTGGTCTGTTTGTTTTTTTTTGTGTGTGTGCACACAGTTGTCTCGAGTCTGGCATGTGCATCATCCCACTACATACTAAGTCTTACTTCACACACCTTTTTCACCCAATCTTCCATTCCCCAACAAAAAGTTTCTTTATCGATACACAAGCAACTTATCCTGAGCCTCCTAAGGCTTGCTCCATCGTCGCCAGCTAGCAAGAGGTCCAAGCTCCAGCGAGGTCCAGAAGTTTCACAGTTCTGATCCAATGGTCGCTCCATCCGTTGTTTCAGTTTGCAGAGAGGGCTGATTCTCAGAGGGATGTCGACCCCCACAGAGGCGCTCATGCCTGTACGAGACTGCTATTGTTTTCCTTAGAGGGTTTGTGGGGAGGAGTTTCATCTGCGAGTGCAGAGGTTGCTGTTCGATTCGGGAAAGAACTGCTGGCTTCACCAAAAAGGTCAGTCATTTTCGGTCACGCGGCGTCTCATGATAATTTGGTTGCATGTGCCCCGGCATTCCACCGCGCGGCGGGGGAGGAGTCACGCGCCCGGGCCCAAGGAAGCAATTGACCCCTCGGTATTTGGATTCAGCACGTGAAGGTCAGTTAATCATCTTTGGCGAGAGTCTTATATAACCTTTCCTCTTAATTCTGTATTGTTTCACCAATGTCTGTCTCGGGAGCACAAGCTCCACATGGTACTGAGGCTGGGATAGAAAAGAGAAAAACGAAGAAAAATGAACAGCGCTTCGCGGTTTACTCTGGTTTTGTTTGGGTATCTTTCTCAAAGGACAGAAGAGGGAAGAAAACGAAAATTCAGCAGCGCTTCGCGGTTTGCTCCGTTTTAATGTGATTTTTTTCCAAGTCAAGGGTGACGGTCCTTTCAACTCGAGGGGCTCTTTGTGGTTGACGAAGGCGTTAGAGCGTACCAAAAGCTGGGTGTGAAAGCGTGCCGATGTGGATGGAGTTCAGAAGGAAGAAAAGGAAGTCCGGGGACAGCAGGGTCCAAAGGAGTGACAGCTAGCTGCCCACACACAGGTGAAGTATCTTCTGAAAGGTCTCCAGCGAGTGGCAGAAGGGACTGCCAGATCCAGCGCTTGCAGGTATGCTTAGATGAAGAGAACTCTTTGGTGTCGGTTCCTGAAGAGGAGTGGTTGGCCGTACAGTTCGACCTTCTCTCTCGATCCCTTGTTGGGGGTCCCGGCAAGGAAGACAGTTTCTGAAGTTGCCTGAATGGAAATCTTCTAAGTGTCTGTGTGGAGAGACTCGATTGGTCTCCAGCTAGTTTCGTCCTTTACAGGTTGTGTTCGACTCTCGCGGTAAGTCACCACATGTTCCGTGCTCCTCCGGACTCAGTAGGTCAGACGAAGCCGAAACGAAAGAATAGAACTAGAATTGGAGTTGAATATATCTTTTAATTATTCACTCAATGTTATTGAAGTCAGTGAAGGTTGGTTCAGATCGTTTCAAGTCAATTCTTCCAGAAGGTAAGTCAACTCGATTTGGGATTCAATTCTGTTACTCCGAGGTCAAGTTTTTAATCGATTCTTTCTTTTCGTTTTTTTCAAGTTGCATTTTATGCTTGTTTCCTGCAAAGGTTGCCAATTATAAAAGTGTATCAATTGTGTAAGTGTATCATGTTTGACAGACTTTCATTTTTGAAAGTGTATCAAGTTTGATATACTTTGCCTTAACCGATACAGAACCGATTAATCGGCTTCTTGTGAAAGTTAGGTAAAAGAGATGGAGGTGGGAATCAAACCCAAGACCTTCCGCTTCTCAGTCTGCCACCTGGCAGTGCTCATATTTCATCTATTGTGATTCTCCTGATGTCTGCCAAAGAATACAGACAGCAAAACGTCTCAGAATAATCAAAGACTTAAGTTGCGGTCTGAGTAGACCGTAACACAGCCTCGGTGGGCAACACATCGTGGCAAAGTCGGGGAGGGCGGCGCCGATATGTGTGCGGCGCGAAAAAGTGGGCCGCGGGCTGCTGGCCTCAGTGCGCCAGACCTTTTCTGAAGCCAGCAGCCCGCGGCCCAACAACAACAACAACAACGTCACTGAGTCTCCACAACAACAACGTCCAAGCAGGCCAACGGTGCAATAGGGCTTCACTCCGGCACAGACAAAAGGTCTCTAGTCTTGATGGAACAGATTGGTTTGACTTTTACCACCAGCACTGCTGTGGCAGCAAGAAGGAAAAGAAGGAAAGAGAGACTCGCGATCACGATATTGTTGTCTAGTTGACAAGCTTCTAGAGACTGTCTGTCTGTCATCTGTCTGTCAGTCTCCTTATACCATGGCTTCTCTGGCAGAGTTACTCGGTGGAGCCATGTTGCTCCATGTCGGTTCAAAAAATATTTGAAAATTTGATCTTGACGAGCGTGCAAGTTCTTTTTGGGAGACGTGTCAAGAACTTGAGCAGCTGCGTTCAGAGATCGAGAGCCTCGCAGTGCCCGAGACTATTTTGCACAGAGGCCAAAGAATCTTCGCGCAAGAGAAGTCGATGGTTTTGTGGAAGGAATATGCCGCCTTTATGAGTGTCGGTTTTTTGTTTTTGGCAGGAGTGAGGCCTCTGGATAGACCTCCTGCCCGGTGCTTCCTTAAACAACTCCAGCTCAAAGGCACCGACGGGATGCACATTGTCATGCAGGGCACGTTCCTTAAGTGGTCCGGTCTGATCTCCAGAGAAGCATTCTTTCTGGGGCTTAGGAAGGCCCACGCACCTCTCCATAGGCGAAGACTGCTTTTCCGAGAACGGCTGGCCCTTACCCGCATTCCGTAGGTCGTTGCAGACATGGCTTGCTTCGGTCGTACAAACGAGTTCTGCTACGTCCCCATCGGCCCTACAGAGATGCGGGGGGAAGCAGGACTGAAAAGAGCAGGGGGGGTGTCCACATACGAGCTGGTGTTAAAGATGCCAGCACATTGGAGCTATGGAAATCGCCTGTTTGGTGGATTGGAGGGGCCAGAGGCAAGAAGATGCATAGCGACCAAAGACGGAAAAGCAGCCACCATTGACTGCGCCTACATCAGGGGTGTGTGGCTAGACAGCGACAGAGTGGCCGTCAGTGTGTGGGCAGGGGTTTCTCTGTAGGACAGACAGACAGAGGACCCACTGCGGCCGCCTATCGTCAACCTAGTTCCCTTCCCTTGTGTAAAGCAGAGGAGGAGGCCCTTCAAGCCCCTCCAGCTGCGCTTCCCCCGATACAAGGGGATGGGGGACGGGGATCATGTCCTTATAGAGACAGATAGGATTCTTTGGTTGAGGACAAGAGGGTGGGATGAGAATCATGCAGAGCCCCGCCCCCGCCCGCACACCCGTTTTGAGTGCATCTACAGGGAAAAGCGCTCAAAGAGGGCAAGGGTTGGCAATAACGAGAGCAGCAGCAGCAGTAACAGCAGCAGCAGTAGCAGCGCAGCAGCTCCTCCCCCCCCTCCTCCACCCCCTGCGGCCATCGTAGCAGCCGCAGCGGCAGCAGCGCCTGCAGGGCTGCCGCACGGAGAGGATGAGTCAGATAATGACTCGGACACGGACCGACCGGTCTTTTTCTCTCTCAATTGGCTCTTTTACAGAGAAAAGGCTTTATAGCATCTGCAGACGAAGATGACGATTGACAGAGTGACTCACTTTTGATCCAATTTTCCTAAGATGATACACATAAGCATGCATGTATACAGAAATACTTACTAGTTCATACCATATAATTAATTTTTCAGAAACCTAGTATCTCTCAATAAGTTTTTAAAATATTTCTAGGATAGTATTTAATTTTTATATTTTTTGTCTATTTTTTTGGACATTCCTAGTGAGTTAAATAATTTAAATGATAGTTGAGATATTAATTAATTAAAAGAATAATTTTTGGTGAGCTAGATTATAATTCAATTTATAGCATTTTTGGGATAGACATTTCACATGCAAAGTTGTTTTGTACATTTATACAACATGCAAAGTTGTTTGCATTATATTTAAACAGTTGCCACATCCATTTCCTCATCTTCCCTCTCCTCCCTCTCTTCACCTTCTTTTTCCTCACCCTCAAACTTTAGACCAAACAACTTACACAAAGATTCTGTCCTCTTTGCACTTTCTTTATAGGCTTCAATTAGAGATTCAGGGTTCCGATTCGAATTTATATACTCAATCGTATCAGTCAGCTCAACTGTTTCGCTCTCAACCAGGGGGCCCTGGACCCCCCGTGCCCCCCTATCCGCAGTGTCGTCTGCTCTTTCAAAAACCTACTAGAACTCTCTCTTTGCTTTCTTTCTCTCTTTTTCTTTTTCTTTTTCTGCCATTCTTAATTCCACAGTCCCCTCCTGCTCAGCAATGCGCAAATCGAACAACGCTGTCCCTTTCTGCAGTCGTTAGACCATCCGGATCGATGTCTTTTCAAACCCCTCCTTCCCTCCTTCCTTGGCGCTCTTCAAAGTTCGCATCTTTTCCAGCTGATTCAAAGCTTCTATAGCTTCGTTCACCTGCTGAAAAAAAGGCAAATGCGCGTCTCGAGTTGCCCGTCGAAAATGATCCTGCATGTGCACCTGAGTCTTATGGTGACTCGCCTGAAAGTACTTCCCCACCTCCCCCGCCTCTGCAGTAATCAAAATCCTGCAGTGTTCATTCACAGCATCGTTATATGCCACCTCATCCCAGTCCTCCCTCTTCGTCTACCTGAGGAGGCTGTCTACCTTGGCCGCATCCTGTGCTGCGGCCTCTGCTGCCGTCAGACATCCGATCGCAGTCACATCTAACGCTTTCTCTGCGCCCCAAAACGCCCCTGACCCTCCCCGCAGCTTTCTGACCGTTGCCTTGAGAGCAGTCATCCTGCTCCTCTGAAGACACTTAAAATGAGACTGCCATTCTGGGAGCTTGCTCCAACTTATCCATGACTTCTCCATATCCCCTTCCCCCCGCTCCACTTCCTTCCTCCATGCAACTGCTGCAGGGTTTCCTTCAACGGTGTGCTGGCTCATCTTCTTTCCCCCCTCGCTCTGCAAGCGCAATGCATATGCCTCATTCTGCCATTTTTTCTCGCTTTTGTCCTGCATGGCAATTGCACACGACTCACAAAAAAAACCCAAACAAAAAGCAAGACTCCTCCCCAACACCATCATCAGCCATTTCTTGTCAGGGCTCAAAAAAACATTGATATGCACACGAATTGGGCGCGTAGGCATTTCTCCTGCCTCAAGGTTAAACATCTTCCTCAGAATTTTAAGCCTAGTGCCTGACTTTCCCGCCCCCTTTCTTGTGTGTGCCCCTGCTCTTGTTCTCTTCTGTATTCTCTCAATCTTCCCCCCTTTGTCTTCCAACCACTCTGCCTTCTATGTGGTCTGATCAAACGTCTCCACTACCTCATGCTCCTCCTCTGTCAAAGCAACACCAGCACAAACAAGAGCAGTGAGAGGAAAGAGAAAAGTTATCACGAAATCGTTCTCTTTCAGAGCATCAAGCTCAAAAAAAAGAAGAGCACACATCTGTTTGATGGACTCATACGATTCTGCCTCCCTCCCCAAAGCAAGCACCATCTGACCATAGGCACTCTCCCACAACTTACGGAAGAGCCACAACCGGTACGCTATGGTGTGCATGTTGACGTGCTGTCTTGAAGCGCCTAAGGCCCTCCAGATCTCATGTGCATCCCCTGCAATATTTATTATCATCTCAGGCAGTCCAACAGGACATGGATACTGCAGCATCTCTTTGAGGTCAAGCAGAGGTTTAAGGGTTGGATTGACTAAACAGGACTGAACCGACTCAAAAAGAGAGACGGATGCAGAGGGAGGGGCACCTGACTCAACGGATGCAACTGTGTGAATCTGAGTCCCCACTGCCTCACCAAATTGCTTTGCCATCTTTCTGAGCCACTTGATGGAAGGCAGCCTCTCAGGCAGAACACCATGAAAAAGGACAACAGAAGCTTCTCCCATTTCCTTTCTCAATTCTTCATAAGTTTCATCGGTCATATTTTTTTCAATCAAATTCAAGAGACCAATGAAAGAGGGCTGCCTGTGTTCGCTTTCGGTGTCATACATATACAAAACCTCCGTGATGACTTCTTTCGTCACAGCCCCCAATCCTCTTCCTTTTGTTACTCCTTTTCTCGTTCTCTCTTTCATCAGATTCACAATTTCTCCTGCAAAGTCTGATTTGCATCGTTTGAGCAAGTGTGCAAGAAGATCCTGCCAACATTCTTGTCGCACTTTCGTATCCTTTTCACTAACTGCGGGGTCACTTTCATTTTTTTGTCCCCCCTCTCCCCTCCCTTCTTCATCTAACTCTTCCTGCTCTTCCTGCCTGCAACTCTGACATGAGCAACTCATCGTTGTCTTCATCAAACGGATGAGCACAGACAAACGCTTGCCAGCTGCTCTCTGGCCTAGCTTTGCAATGCATCTCCGGCCTCTAGCATCCTTGTACAGAGCCACTAACCAGGACCACTTCTTTTTCCACCTCCTCAAATTTTCTATTTCTCTTTTCTTCTCATCACTCATCTTTGCCCGCTGCTTCCTCGGCTTTCTGTCTGGGCCCCTTACCTGTCTTCTCCCTGGAGGCTGATCCCCCCCCCCCCGGTCCCCATCCCCATCTCCCCCCCCTTCTCCCTCACTTCCGTCACTTCCGTCGGGAGGCCCTCCTAGAGGATTTCCTCTTCCCCTTCCGCCCTCTGCCTCCTCTTCCCCTTCCGAGTCATCTGGGGAGTCACAGTCTTCACCCGGAGCACCAAGAGGGGGACGCTTCTCATCAGATTCGTCAGAGGGCTGACTCTTTGGGGGGGTTGGCGGGCCCTCAACCTCAACCTCCTCCTCAACGTCCATAGGGACGGGTTCCGACGTGACTGCTTGTCCATGATGAAAGGCAGTGTGATGCCTCACAAGGCCACTTGGCCTTGGTTGCTGTTGCTGCTGCTGGGCAGGAGCAAGAACAACAACAGGCTCTGAAGGGGGAAAAAAAGAAGAAGAAGAGGAAGCGGCAGCGACCTGCAAACCCTGAAACTCTCCCACCAACTCCGAAACTGCACTAGACGCCCCAAGGCTCCGCGTTGATCGTCCATCATCCCCTTCCCAAACAATTTGCTCGGTTGGGGGAGCTGCAAGCACCGCCCCGGCACTGCTCGCAGCAGCAGACCGCA